>VZSZ01009363.1:212-27113 GCA_013398815.1 Ibidorhyncha struthersii | reverse complement strand
TTGCCATTTTGTCTATACTACACTTAATCCTGAACTCTATTATTATATTTTTATTCTCTAACTCTATTATATTATTTTTATTCAGATTTAGAAAGTTGGTCCACAATGGAATTTAAAAAGCAGTTTAATTCTGAATTTTGCTTAGCCAGCTAGACCAGTTAATTTAGGTTAAAGTAGCATGAAGATTAGGGAAAGAAATAAATTTGACTTTAAAAATCAAAAGGAGCCAAATCTCACTATACTTTAAACATTTGTCAATTAGTACTTTTGTTTTAAAGCACATTTATGCATGAAATTTGGATTCCAAAGTGACAGCGCGTCAGTAGTTCACTGTCTCCTGATGAGCAATATGTTGCTGCTGATAGGGTGAAAGTAATGAAGACCACACAGCCTTCTTGCTAACACGCCTGCTGTCTCAACAGCTGAACTCTAAAACATTGAGAGAAAACAAATTATTAAAGTAAGCGTTGTTAAGTATAATGTTTGCATAGAATGCAATATAAGAAAACATACAGTGTATACTTTGTTAATGTTTTATCATGACTGTAACAACATCTGACAAAAGCTGTCAAACTAGTAATTAGACTTTTTAAATCCTATTCCAGCTGAAGAAAAAGCGTAATAAGTAAGGGAAATAATTTGCAAAATGGAAATAAATAAATAAATAAATAAATAAATAAATAAATAAATAAATAAATGCTTCCTCCTGCTCATTTTAAAAATAATGTCCCAGAGCTCTAGATAAATACAGCAATACACAGGTTTCACCAGTTTAAATGAGTTCAGAGGGCAGTTGTTTTTTGTCTTACATCCTGTATTCACAACTTGGAGACTGCCAGCATTACCAGAGACAGTGCAGGTAATTAGACTGCTTTATCCTGAGTGCTTTGACTTCTTAGCACCGAGAAACAGAGATTTTGACTCTGTGAGATGAAAGGTAGAAAACATCTGTAATTCAAGATGTTCATCTGGCTTAATATTAAATGATAGGCTATTACATAAAAAGTAAGTTTCAGAATGGAGACAGAGTGAAAATACACATTTTTTAGAAGACCCTTAGCTCTAGATGATGTATCACTGGACTTTCATTCAGAAGTATTTCTAAGTGGATACAGAAATTTCCTTTTCAATAGAAGCATCAATACTGTAATAATCTTCACACAAATGCAATTTTCTGTCTGTTGTGGGTCTGCCATTGGATGAACTGTCATGTTAAAGGCATTCAGAATGTAATTTTTTAGTTAAACTTCTCTGTGAAAGTAATGAGTGAAATGAAACTGGGGAGTAGATACCAGGCTAGAAGCGGCTGCAAAAAGTAATCTATTTTTTCTCCAGGACTGACTGTACCTTCCGTAGTGAACATTGGCCCAACTTTAACTAAAGATCAGTAGAGAGAGCTCTGAATATCCCAGAAATCTAGCAGAGTTCATCATTATTTCTATATTCAGAATAACCTGTTTCTCTCCTTTTTGTAGAAACTTAGGTGCTGGAAGATTATGATGTTCCCTCTTTTTTTCTCCATCTGTGTTGAGTAATCGCAATTTATTAAATCTTTCTAAAAAAAAAAAAAAGTCTGGGAAAGGTCTAATGAGATAGGACAAAATATTAAGTCCAGGAATTAAGGACATGTAGCTGGGGGCTCATGATAAAAAATAACTACAATCATCAACTCTTCTGCTATTTACTCTTTGGAAATGGAACAGAAAGACGAGAAGGAAAGGAAAGAAATCTTGAAAATAAGGTCATGCTTAGCAATCATTTGGAGCTGAGTGTATGTCACTAAGACCCTGTTTAGACTTTCTTTAGTTCTCAGTGGCTTATAACTTCAAGTGTCAAAAATAACAGCACTAGGACTGAAGACTTATCTTCCTTGATGCAGGTAATAGGTAAGCCAAGAGCAGATGGTCTGATGCTCCTGCTCACAAAGAAGGAAGAACTTCACTTTGGACGGGTCGACGGCATTGCTGGCAGTAGTAATCATGGAACTTTGAGAGAAGTGTGAAAGACAAAGAGCAGAATTAATTGGGAATAGCAAGCACTAACTGACCAACCTGACAGCCTTTTAAGATGAGATGACTCCCTCTGTGGATGAAGGAGAGCAGTAAGTGTTGTAAGCCTTGACTTTAGCAAAGTCATCAACACAGTGTCCCATAGGATACTTAAAGCCAACTTGGAGCAATGCAGACTGGCTAAATAGTCCATAAGGTGGGTGAAAAGTTGCCTGGAGTGACAGACATAAGGGTGGTTGTCAAAATTTTGTTACAATGATTGGTTTCCAGTGATGTCCCTCTGAGATTGATACAGCAGCCAATACTCTTTAGTGTCTTAATGACCTGGATGACTGGATAGAGTACTCTTAGCAAGTACACTTCTCATGCCAAGTCGGTGAAGAGTATTCAATATATTGATATAGCTGCAAGTCCTTGAGAGCTTGGAGAAATGGGGTGCCAGTTACCTTATGATGTTCAAGAAAGATAACTGCAAAGCCTATGCAACAGCATACTCTGGGGGCTACCTGGTTGGAAAAAGTTTTACAGAAAAGGAGCTGAGAGTCCTGGAGGACAAACTGAAGATGAGTTAGCAGTGTGTCCTTGTGGTAAACAGGACTAGCAGGATCCTGGGCTATATTAGCAAGACCATAACCAGCGGGACCAGGGAAGAGAGATCATTCCTCTCCATTCAGTAGTTGTGAGATTGCACTGGGAGTGCTGCTTCCAGCTTTAGGGAACCCAGTACAAGAAAGATACTGGAGTGAGTCCAGAGGGGAGCTACCAAGCTGGTTAGGTGCCTGGAGCCTGTAATGTACAATGAGAGGCTGAAGAAGCTAGGCCATTTTAGCCTAAAGAAGTAAAGGCTAAGGGGACAGAGACCTTATTGCTGTCTACAACTACTTAAGGAGCTAGATCTAAGGAAATGTTTTTTCTCACAATGATCAAATACAGAATAGGTTGTACAGGTGTCCTGGAGATATTCAAAAGTTAGCTTGATGTGGTGCTGGGAAATCTTGTCTAAACGGACCTATCTGCAGCACAGGATTGGATTTGGTGACTTCTGTAGATGTTCGTAAGAGGGTCACTGGAGCAACATAACTCATATGAAATAGAAATCAAAAATTTTGTTTGGAGTAATGTAAATGGAAACTTATTAAATTTTTATTCACTTTTTCTTTCATTTCACATCACATTGAGATACTTTTAGTTAAATTAACATGTTTTGCTGATCCTTTAATGAAAGTTGTTTAACTCTTACTTAAGTATTTTTAAAAACAGCTCAAAAAGTGCCACATCAGGATAAGAAAACCAAACAATAGTCTATAAAAAAATTTTCCACCTTTTCCATACAAAGCTAATAGTGAAATAGGGTTAGACTCAGAAAAAGTTGTGATTTCCCTTATTTTTAAATGGAAATTTTCTATTTGCTGAAACAGCTTAAATTTAATGTTATTGTAGCCTAGGAAGAACTGAAGTAACATATTTTCATGGTTAGAATTAATTTTCTAAAATTTAGGTAGGCTTTAAAAGTCATTAGGACTGATAGAAAATGTGCAAATTGAAGCAGATTTTTTTTTTTTGGTAAGCAGCCAAAATGATTTGGAGATGGTATCGTATGTTTTGAATAAACATATTTGTAGGCTGAGGAGAAGATAACCGAGCAAAGACTTAAATTGATTTAAACATGGAAATGGAGATGGAAATAGAGATGGAGGCGGAGATGGAGGCGGAGATGGAGGTGGAAATGGAAATGGAAATGGAAATGGAAATGGAAATGGAAATGGTGGGGATGTGGGAAGCTATAGAGAGATCTGCACTGCTTTTATAGCTTCCTGTTGTAGTGTCCTGAGATGGCATAATGATTAGCACATTAATGTTACATAATATTTATATTTAAACATTCAGCTCCCCTTTAAATTAGTGGAGATTTGATTGTTAAATTATGAATTCGAGAAATGTGTAGGTGTACAAGTGGAATGGAATCCTCATTGGCATAGCCCATCAATACTGCAGCCTCTGTGCTACAGCCTTACCTTACCCCAGTACCTTTGATTTGAACTTTGTCACAATGTTTGTGGATAGGTAATGCTTTGCACAGTAGTTCACAGGGAAAGAAAAAAAAAATCACATAAAACTCAATACTAAATGTCTGACAGTTTTTTAGCTCTTTGTAAAAAATGTGTAATAATGCACTAGCTGCATAATGTCTGATTCTTGTTCTCTTTATTCTGCTTTAAATTAGCTAAACTATATCAAAGTAACTGAAATATCAGGGAAAAGAACAGCAAGTTCCAGCCATTTATAGTTAAATTTAATTCTTCAATTTTTCGTTCTCTTTTCTTGGTATATATACAACATTTCTTGGTCCAGAATTTGAAGTGGACTTCCATACCTATGATAGGCAGGAATACGTGAAATTAGTGAATTAGTTTTGATTATCTTTAGTGAAATACTTTTCAAATGAACACAAAAAATCCTTTGGAGGCTCTGCTCAATTGTGAAACACAGAACTGATTTTTGAACTGACTATCTTCCTTAGATGAACTTATGCTGTAAAACACACAGATATATAATTGCTGAACATCATCAGTAAACTATCCTATCAACGAAGGCAAAATGTATATTGTGCTATACTATCAACAACAAGTTGAGTGAAGTGAATATTTCCATTTGTTTGGCATTTGTGAGATTTTACATGTGATATAGCATCCAGATTTGGGTCTCCTCCTGTACAAGAGAGACTTTTCCCGGCTGGGGAAGGTCAGGTCATTAGGTGGGAGCATGTAACATACAAAGAAGGGCTGAAGGAGCTTGCTTTGATTAAACTGGATTAACCCAGATGGGGAGAATCTAATTACTGTCTTTGCATAGTGGTAGGTGCTACAGAAGGCAGGACCAGGCTTATCTAGAGGAAAATAGTGCAAGGACAAGAGGTAACAGGCACGAGTTTCAATAAGGGAATTTTTGACTGGACATAAGGAGCATCACTAAGCACTGTGACAGATTGCTGAAAGATGTATTTACCATTCCTGGAGACTTTCAAAAGTTGGACAATCCCTGAGAAACACCTAGCTTTGAAGTTACCATGCTTTTAGCAGTAGGTTGGTATAAAACCTCCAGAGGTTCTGACCTCATTTTTTCTACAATTGTATGTATTAATGTTCTCAGAGTAGAAGAAACAAAACATTTATATCACCGTTTGCAGCTAACATAGATCTCTGGAAAACAATCCCTCGAGAACAGTCCTCAGTTGTCCACTTTAGATCTCCCTAGTGTCTGCAGATGTAGAGAAAATTCATACATTCCTGGGTTACTACAGTCTAAAGGACTAGCCTAATGTAGATACATAAACATTTATTATTGAAAGCATCAGAAACCTGAGTGCATCATCATAATTGTCTTGACCAGCCCATATAACCATCTTTGTTATCCTCCCCTGCAACTGCTTCCCCCATTTCCTCTATGGGTAGTTGTTTAGTCTGCTGTGGTATAGAGTTCATTGCTGTCACCTGGTAGCACACACCTGTGAAAACAGCTAAATTGTGAGAGACAGTTGTGAGAAACTTCTTAGGAGGCCTTTGTCTATGCATCGCCCACCTATTGGTTTGGAAGCTGCTTAACCTCAGTCCCTTGTCCTTGATCTGTATCCAAGCTTGTACATATGCTGTGCCTTGTCTTGCAACTTGTCACTTCTGGCCTTGCCTTGCTTGCTTCATTTCAAAGCTTGACTTCTCACAGAATTATATGCTGGTCCCAGGATGCTTGGCTGGACCTCATTATTCTCCCCAGACCTCTGTGCTCACCTTGCTTGGGTTCAGTGGATGGCACCCTGATCCGTGGGGACACTGACCTGCTGGCTTTGTCGTTACCCTGGGCTCACATTTTCACTCTTGCTGCTCTCCAACATAAAACTCTAAATTGTGTCAGAGAATGCTGTCTTTTACTACTGAAAGTTAGTATGTTATTACTTCAGGAAAAAGTCTAAATCTTTAGCATTTAAATTAATGATGAAGCCTGGAAAAAAAAGCCAGCTTGAACTGCTGTCTTGAGGAGTACCCGACTTGCCAGAACAAAAATCACATTATGTAAGAAAGCAGCAAAAGATGTTGCAGAGTTGATTCTCCATACTGAAGGACTGAAGCGAGATTCAGCTTATCTTCCCTTTTATGTCTTTTTACGTTGCAGTTTCCAACTGAATCCTATGAATGTATGCCTCTCAGGATCCAAGTTGAAACTATGCATGTGAATCAGAAACAAGAGAAAATGAGAAAAAAGTGTGTGTGGTAAAACAGATCATACCTAAACTGAGAAACTCCAAAAAAACAGCTTCTAGTTAGGGTTTTTATTAATCAGTAAAAACTCATATAAATAATTTATTGCAAGAAATAAGAATGGAAGTATTAGCAGCAGAGGAAGCTATTGATGATTATTTCCCTCAATTCTGAAAGGCTTTCAAGTTCAGCTGAAAAGAAGTCTGAGTTCAAGTACTTTTTCCACTTCCAGTGAAAATAGTTTTCATCTACGCCACTAGTTAGTGTGTAGGATTTTAAGGATTCATGGGACAAGATGCTTCATGGGACATCTTGGTTCACTAGTCTCATTTGCTTTACATAATCCATAGACTGTGTGATTTCCTCTCTCTAATATGGTAGAGAGTTATTCTCTAAACTGAGAATAACTTAGAAAACACAACATACTTGAGTGCTACAAGTACATTTACTTAAAGAGAATCTTTTGCAATGTCCTATTTGTATTTATGTGTTATACCTTTCATATATATATATTGTCATGTAGAGACTAAAGCAAGGATCAGGGGTTTTCCATACCTTTGCACTGTTTACAGTTTCATATTCAGTTTCCTCTTTAGACTAACACTAAAGGGCAAGAGCAGAAGATAGGAGGTGTCATATACTTTTTATTGAGAGGAAATCAGCAAAAAAAATGAAATTTGAACACAGGGCCATAGGAAAAGTTGCCACTGAACCACTTCTCTAATATAAGGGGGCAAACAAACTTAAAATTGTTTCTGATCATAAAGGAATAATCACAAAATCCTCCTATAAGTGGCCTGGAGATTACTCACCAAAACCCTGTGTAGAAGACAAGCTAATTGGTAGCATAGATTGTTCTAAAAAAGCTGTATGTGATGCCAGTCTGTTGCAGGATGAGGGGCAACTTAAAACTGAGAGGCATTTTATTCCTCCCAAAACTGAAATATTATAAAGAAAATGCCCTTTAAATGTCTTGGACATAACATTTTTCTGTTTTCTTTAAAATAAATAGGAAGAAACCCCTCAGATTTGAAACCATCTGAGATTAAGTTGGAGAAGGTTTTTTCATAAGCTCCATTTTAATTATTGCACAAAGGCAAGAATTGATGTAATGAGTGTTAAAAGTGCATTCAGAATTGATTATTTTATAATTTAATATTTTAGATTTTAATCTATATAATTAATTTTTAAGCTTTCTGTAACATTCTAAAATAAAATTAATTTAGTAGTTTTCTTTAAAAATAGAAAACTGAGAATTTTAGATATGATGTTAATTTTAAAACTGGCGGGAACCAGTTAGATTCTCATTTACCATCAGTGGAAAAGCTGACCTATATTTTAAATGCTAATGATGCTACTGACATTTGCAAGAATTTTATTCACAAAGTTAAAGAAAATATATGACTTAATCTAGTGCTAATTTTTTTACTCTCTATAGTGCTAAACCTCATTTATGCTTTTAAACCTCATTAAAAATAACTTCATGCCATCTTATTTTAAATGGTCTCTCTGATCAAAGAATGTCTTTTTTTTTTCTAGTATCATTGTCCTTTCCGTGTATTAAGGACTTTCTATTGATTTTTAAATGTCACTTTGCATATAATGTTATTTTTTCTTAAATCGTGGATTTATTTTTTTTTCTTCCTGAGATATCTGTTGTAAGCTGAAAATCTGACTGTATAGAGGAGAATAAGTGTTTGGAAACTGTCCATGTTATACTTGCATGCTGCAGACATTCCTATAGAAAGTCTCTTCTGTTTGAAAGGACAATTAATGCACAATTAGTAGATACAATATATGCTTGCCTCCTGAACCAAGAAACTTCTTGAGGAATGGGCATTTTTAACAGACTTTGCTGCTTGACTACTACCAAGAAAAACAAAACAAAAAAATACCTTCTTGATCTCTTACATCTATATAAGGCTGGCACGGTCTTGCCATAATCTTTGTGTATTACGTGAACTTCAGAAAAAATATGATACTTCTTAAAGGACTCGAACTGATTTGTTTTTCCTCTTTTTCCTGTTCCCTGTGTATTCAATTTGTAATAGTATCAGCCGGCTCGTTAAAAATTTCAGATACATGTATCAGGAAGCTGGGAAACATGGCTAATAAATCACCATGATCAAAATTCGTAGCAAATTCAAGCTAGAAGACACCGGAATGACTGGTCAACTGATTCAGTTCAGTCATGCAGACTTTTTAAACTGGTATCTCTCAGATTAAATTCCTTGATAACTGTAATTTTCATTTTTCTTTCAATACAATATGTTTTTTTTTTTATTATTTTAACTATTGAAGAACATGTTTTACCAGACCTATTTGAAATGAAAAATGAACAACAGAAGTCTTTTGTCCCTCTTCCTCCTGCTGCTAATTTAGCTGCCTCAGCTTCCTGAGGCCTTTTGTGGCCTCAGGAAATTTTTCAGGGCATTTCCTGGTAAATACTTGATAACAATAAGTAAGTGTAATAAAATCCTGCTAAGTCAGAACTCCTGTTCCGAATCTGAGTGGCAGAGAATTGATCTAGATAGACTGTTGATCTGAACAAATATGG
The DNA here is from genome assembly GCA_013398815.1 of Ibidorhyncha struthersii. Lineage (NCBI taxonomy): Eukaryota > Metazoa > Chordata > Aves > Charadriiformes > Charadriidae > Ibidorhyncha > Ibidorhyncha struthersii. The sequence continues at coordinate 18,294 of VZSZ01009363.1, read as the reverse complement.
TTATTCAGATTTTCTTACCAGACAAAAGGGATGCTCAATCGGACAAAATAGAAGTCTACATTGTACCTTCTACCAATACTGCAATTAAGATCTATTTTCTGATTTTATTCCTCTTGCAGACAATTACTATATATTCTTAAATAAATTTATGTAATTTTCCATGACTCCACTAGAATGATGTCATGGCTATGACATAACATCCCGTTTATAATTTGTCTCGTATTACAATAAGGAAGGAATAAAAATCAGTCTGGAAGATCTTAATGAAATGGTGCTTTATTAGATACATTTTAAAAAGAATCCAGATACAGAATGAAGACAGTGAAATTAGATGATCTAAACCACATACAGAAAATAAATTATTTTTATGCATAAAAATCTTCCTCAATTTCCTAAGCTTTCAAAAATCACCTCAGGGGTATCCAACAATAAACTGTACAATTGACCTTTTTCTTCCTAGGGAATGTTTTCTTTAATTATTACTCAGTAACATTAGACGCTGATATTGGAGATATACTTGAACTAGTGCATTTCTGTAGTCTGAAAAGGTATTTAAAGTAATACATGTATTTAAAAAATCTGCCAAAATTCAAACTGCTATATTGCAAGACCTGGCCCTGGGGAATAGGTAGTGGCTTAATGATTTTTAGGCCACAGCAGTCAAGTAAACAGATAAATTCACAGTCACTGAAGTCTTTCAAATTTTTTATGGATGATTTTAGGTAAGTGAAATTGCCCTGTTAGAAGAATTGTTTTATGAAAAAGAATGCCATTCCTTGTACTAAGGCTGAGATCTGCAAAAATAAGTTACAAAAAAAAAATGGCAAACCAGGGAACAGCTGGTCTTTCTTGTCATGTTTGTAAACTACTTCCAATGTTTTTCTGGGATTGCCTTGACAGAAGGCAACTTGGTTCTCTGAGGTCTCACTTTTTTTTCATTCTGTCTTATCATACCTACTCTACGGTCTTACAACTAAAATAATATATTGATAACCTGCCTTGCCTTTAGTTGCTGTGTTGCCAAATTGCCTAAGTAATTAGATGAGAACAGACAAAAGGTTAGTAATAGACATAATGAGAAAATTAATAAAAAGCTAGAAAAAATGAAGTATTTAATTGGATTCTTGATCATGAACTGTTAACTCAAAATAGAAATATGTTTTAAAATAAAACATGTAAGAGATGATCTCTGCTGAAATACTTTTTGCTTTTGTTTCCAGTTTAATAATTCTGGGAAAGCACCATTTCTAAAACATCAGCGCTGTGCTTTCAAGTCTCATTTCACAAGATAACTCAAAGTTATTGTGGAATAGAAAAAGAAAGTATTACAAAGTTTTATATATTTCAGAATTTTATTTTTTTTTTTCTTAAAGTGGTCCAGAAGAATTGAAGCTGCATTTTTGGACATACATTGTTTTGCACCCCTTGCACTAGTATTTTAAACATTTTGTTGTCGTATTTAAACTGATCAAAAATAATGAAATAGTCTTTTTCAAGCAGTTTTGACTTTAGAAAACTCCTATTTCATACATTTTCATTCACTTCATGTTGATTTTATGTTTTGGAATGAAACTTGTACTTACTTAATACAATTACAATGGGAATAAATATCCCGAGGTTTGTTAAGTTCCTAAACAAATAAATTAATGCTCAGTATCAATAAGTAATACCAATTTTTTCATTAAGAATAACATTAAAGGGAATCACAAAGTAAATTCACAAAGTGAACTAACTTGCTTAAAGCTGAAAGCTGCACTGGGTTATACTCTTAGATAGGATACTGGGCTGTAAATATCAGAAGCAAAGGTAGCTACTTTTTTATCTGCTCTGCAATTACCTGTGCCATTTCACAAAGATAATATGTGGTAAACATTTGAATGGCAGCTCTAAACAGCTCTTATAGTATATTGATTAAATTGTCCTCCAAAAAATAGCTTTATTTGCTGAGAGAAAATAAACAGAGCCCAGGACTTGAAGTTTACAATTTCTTGCGATACCTTTTTTCTAAGAAAACTGTTTATAGTGTAACTTTTTGCAGAGTTCTTTCTTGTTCATGATGCAGATCAGAAGCTGAAAGTGAATTCTAAAATGAATGAATATTTGGAATGAAACTGATTAATTTCAACAAATGAGCTGTCTTTCTGAGATTTTCTGAATAGTTTTGTATAGGCATGGAAAGAAATGGAACATCTCAAAGTCACCAGTGAAGTAAATACACAGACATTACTTCTGAAATTTGGCCTTTAACTGCTACTTTAACATTGATACTGGAAAAATGTTGATAAAATCTCTGAGTGCCAGATGGGGTTTCTCTCCCATAAAGCTTCAGTTGTAGTTTTATTTCAAGCTTGTCTGATACACCATGGAAATACCCAGTTTAGATGTATGGCTATGTCTATGTTGCCAAATAATACAGCAAGATAGGAACAGATCTGTACAGCAAAGTACCACAGATTAATAATAAGAACTCAGAATGCTGAGGATTTTGGTTTAGACTAACTCTAATATGATACAGTGGATTGAATGCCTGCTAGCGCCTGGCTGCCTTAGATATACTCCTGGAGAGTGTTTTCTGGTTTAGATTTTTTTCTAAAAAAATCAAATTCTTGTTCTCCCAGATTTACAAAATGTGAACTGAATTGCTAAGTGGGGTTGATGAAGTTACTTCAAAAGCACTGTCCTGATCAAACTCAAACTCAGTGTAGATACACTCTATGAAAACCATCCAGCACTTCTAAAGTAAGAGTGAATTTTTGCCTAAGGAGCTGTTTCACATAATTAAGACTAACAGACCCTAGTTCTTAAGCACTATGTAGTATGGTATAAGTAAAATTATAATTATAAACAAAGTAATTAAAGCCATATTAACACTGACCATCGGTTACTACTTTTGTAAAATTTGATCTGAAGGAATTCTCAAAATCAGCTGTAGCAACTTTGGATCACAAAGTACATCTAAACGTTTTTATATTGGAGACTTAAAATCACTGTCAAAGCACATTACCCAGAATGACAATAGTGTGTGCAAAACAGCCTGCAGGCATACACTGAGCAGCAAAGAAAGAGTAATTACAAACACTTCAGGAAGAACTAATAAATGTTTCCCAAATCCACTTCAAAGGAAATTGAAAGATGACTTTGTCAGCATTCAGACAGGCCTACAGGAGACCACAACCTCTGACATTTTCATTGAACCATCCTTTCTCCACTCCTGGTTACCTTTAGGAAAAGGGAATGCTTAGAACTATTTGAGTCAAAATGCCAAAGATTTCTCACCACTATTTCAAAAATGTAGTTCCTGAGAACTTTGCCACAAATGTTTCCCCTAAATGGAAGAAACATTTTTGAAAAATTGAAACAGTCTATAGAATGGAAAGTGTAGTGTCTGTCAAGTTAGAAATATGATAATATTGTGACTGTTTCAGGAGTGGACTACATTGATGCTATATTTTTTTTCCCAAATCTCTGCTGGTTGAAGTGGAAATATTACCTATTAGAGCAAAAGCTTGCAACAGTTCTAACAGAGCTTTTTAAGAAAAGCGGATAAAATATGTTTGAAGTGCTATTATTGTTCAAGATGTAGGTAACTAATTCTAGTTCCTGCTCCATTTCATGTGGGGCACAATCAGATTTCAGCCTGTAACTTGGACTCTGCACCCTTCTGCACTAAACACAGTTACTATGATGCCGGTCAATAGAGTGTTAACGTTTTAGAATCAGTTACTATGGTGCTGAGCAGTAGAGAATAATTTTAATTTACAATTTCATGTATTGTGCATTAATTAATGTTCTTAACATCATAGAATCACAGGATAGTTGATTTTGGAAGGCACCTCTCAAGATCATCTAACCCAACCCCCTTGCTCAAACACGTCCAGGCTTCCGAATACCTCCACGGGTGGAGATTCCACAACCTCTTTGGGCAACCTGTGCTAGTGTTTGATAACACTTATAGTAAAAAAAAATCCTTAAGTTTAAGTGGAATTACCTTTATTTCAGTTTGTGCCCATTGCCTTTTCACTGGATACCAGTGAGAAGAGTTTGAATATACCTTCTTTACTCCCTGCCATGAGGGAGTATATATCCCATATACATGGATAAGATTTGCCCAGGCCTTCTCTTCTGTGTCTGAACAGTTGCAGCTCGCTCTGTCTGTCCTCTTATAAAAGATGCTCCAGTCATTTAATCATCATAATTGCTTGCTAGATTCACTCAAATATGCTCATGTCTCTCATGGGGAGTACCAAACTGGACATAGCACTCCAGATGTGTCTCATCAGTGCTGAATATAGGGGAAAGGTCACCTTTCTCAAGCTGCTGGCAATTCTCTTCTTAATGCAGCCCAGATACAGCTGTCCTTCCTTGCTACAAGGGCACATCTCGGGCTCACATTCAATCTGGTGTCCAACAGGACCCCCAGGTACTTCTCTACAGAGATGCTTTCCAGCCAGTTGGTCTGCAGCCTTTACTGGAGCAAGCTCTCCCCTCATCCACCAGCCAAGGCATTTCATCACAGAATGTTATTGCATTGTCTAAGCATGAATTCCCATTCATAAATCTATTCTGACTACTCCCAGTCACCTTCTCTTTGGAAATAGTTTCTGGATTACTTGGTCCCTTAAGTTCTTAGGGAGTTAGGTGAGATTGACCAGCCTGTAGCTCCCTGGATCCTCCTTCCTGCCCTTCTTTAAGACATGAGTGGCATTGGTTTTCTCCCAGTCCTCAGATCCTCAACCTCTTTCCTGATCCCCATGACCTTCCAAAGGTAATTTAGCAGCCCCACTCTGATATCAGCCAGCTCCCTCAGCACATGTGGGTGCATCCCGTTGGATTCCATGGACTTGCATTAAATAGTTAAACACTCCCTAAAACAGAAAAGGTCAGAATCATGCCTTCAGTGCTCTCTCTAAAAAAATAAATTAGAGAAAGGTGCCTGCTACTCAATATTCTGTCTATTTTATGACTTGTTAATTCATTTGATAAACTATGCAACATTTATTTACATTAAAGCAGGTGATTGATCTGGACAGACCGGATCGATGGGCTGAGGTCAATGATATGAGGTTCAACAAGGCTAAATGCTGGGTCCTGCACTTGGATCATAACAACCCCATGCAACACTAAAGGCTTGGGGAAGAGTGTCTGCAAAGCTGCCAGGCAGAAAAGGCCCTGGAGGTATTGGTCGACAGCCAGCTGAATATGAGCCAACAGTGTGCCCAGGTGGCCAAGAAGGCCAACAGCATCCTGGCTTGTGTTAGAAATAGCGTGGCCAGTAGGACTAGGGAAGTGTCCTCCTGCACTCGGCACTAATGAGGCCACACCTCGAATACTGTGTTCAGTTTTGAGCCCCTCAATACAAGAAAGACATGGAAGTGCTGGAGCGTGTCCAGAGAAAAGCAACAAAGCTGGTGAGGGGTCTAGAGCACAAGTGTTACGAGGAGCTGCTGAGGGAAACAGAGTTGTTAAACCTGGAGAAAAGGAGGCTGAGGGGAGACCTTATCACTCTCTACAATGACCTGAAAGGAGGTTGTAGTGAGGTGAGTGTCAACCTCTTCTCGCTAGTAACAAGCAATAGGACAATAGGAAATGGCCTCGAGTTACAGCAGGGGAGATTTAGATTGCATGTTAGGAAAAAGTTCTTCACCAAAATGGTTGTTAAGCACTGGAACAGGCTGCCCAGGGAAGTGGTTGAGTCACCATCCCTGGAGGTGATGTGTAGGTGTGGTGCTTAGGGACATGGTTTAGTGGTGGACTTGGCAGTGCTAAGTTTACGGTTGGACTTGATGATCTTTAGAGTCTTTTCCAACCTAAATGATTGTATGATTAAGGAGGAATCCAAGTCCTTACTTACAAACTGTTAAAACCAGGGAATGTATTCCTCTCTATAGGTATAGAAAATACTGGGTCTCACTAAAATATAGAAAATGAAAAATTGGATAAGCAGAGGTAGTTGTTGCCCACAGTGATACTGTTAAGCCTGCAGGCAGATGACTATGTCCTGGCCTGAAGCAGAGCTAAGGGAACAGAATGTGGAAACTAGGGAACAGAATGTGGAAACTACTGTACATGACATAAGAAAACTGCTGGACATGACAGGTGAAATGACAGAAGCTACAGATTTGCCAAGAGGGATGGCTAAATTTATAGCTGGTTAAGTATGGGGCATTATGTGAAAGGTGGCCAGACTTCACAAGTAACTGGAGAAGGACCTTTGAAGCAGTACAGTCCTACAAGGGTAATAGTACCGACATCATTAATATTCTTTAAGACTGAGATGACCTAGGTAAAGTTATAGGAAATACCAAATTTGGATAAGACATAGCAAAACTGGACTACTGGGGAAGTAGTAATTAGGGACAGGTTTTTATTTGGGAATTGGAATGTAGAGAAGAAGGGTCAAGAAATATTAGAAAGAATAATAAGGCATGTAGTAATGCAATCCAAAATGCTCAGAGGTAGCTGCTAGGCAACCATGCATTCGATACCAACCTGGAACTGGACTAAGAACCACAGCTGTTGTTCCAACTATACTGAACATTGAGCATCCCTGTTTCAACTTGTCAGTGTCTGTTCCAGGCCTGGTGATATTGACATCCTCTTACCATCTTAACATGGTTCTAGTGTGTACATGTATGGATAAAGGTATACTTTTATTCCTTTCCTCATGACTTTTCTTAATGTAGACCAATCCAGTGAAAATACAAACTAATAACCTTCGTGTTTCTGAGGCAAAACTATCACACAGGTTTTAAAGAATGTAGCCCTGCATACACTCTCCTGTATCCAACAATTTGTGTACTTGCATGTAGGTGAAATACTTGTATTTTCTATTTCTTCCGTGTTATGCTGAAACGTGCACCTAATGTAAATCATTTTATTTTCAAACTATCTGCATCACCAAACATCTTTCAGGATCTGCTAAATATGGGGGGATATGACAATCGCACAATTTCATTTGTTTTCTCATAAAGTCAAATTATTATTTTAAGAAGCTGCAGAGGAAATATTTTATTATTTAAAATAGGTCTCTTATTTAGACATAGATTCAAGGTATTCTAGCCCCTGCGAATTTCTTTGCCTATTTTTCAATTTGATGAAATTAGTTTGGTAAGTTTGTGCTTTCTGAACTGCTGGTGGGAATGAAATTCCTATGTGTAAAGAAGGGAACGAATCACAAGAATAGAGCAGATGCAAAGCAGAGAATCTTTGTTTCAGTGTAAAATCTATTAAATGAAGGTAAATGAGACAAAAGAAGGTAAATGAGCAAAAAATCTGGAAAATAACTGGTAGGGGGTTTCTTCCTCTTTTAGTATTTACTGTGCCGTATTTGAATATATTACATGTTCTTTCCTGCCTCACCTCCCAGTCATCTTTGTTATAACAGTACAGGGAGGAGGTTTAATTTCAGTTTAATAGACTCGTTAGTTCATCTTCAATTATAGTAGATAAAATTAAGGCTTATTCATGTTAGGGAAATAATATTGTCATTGGCTTCTGAATTCCTATGCAAGAGGAAAGGCTGTCTTTACATTTTTTTAATATACTTGGTTGGTTGGTTGGTTGGTTGGTTTTGTTTTCTGGGTCACACAGAGCTGTAGTTTCCACTACGTGATGTTTAATCTCTAGGCTATTCAGACCAAATTTAAAGTAGGTAATAGATTTAATTTCAACAAGTAAATAGTGTAGTGTAGCAGGGTAGGAAGGCTTAAGAACTGATTTCTTAGCTACAACAGCATAATACAGCCAGTAACATATTAAGGGTGTCATGTATTTTTTCATACCTGCAATGTAAGTTTTGGGAGTGTGTTTAAGATTGTGCCAAAACAATGCTTACCATACACAAGAGATAATCAAGAAATTATTTAAACTTTTGGAAAAACCCTGTAATTTTCATATAAACTAAAGAAATTATATCACAGATATTGCCAAAGCATGTCTTTCTGTGACTATATTGATCCTTGCTAGTGTTGTTTTATTTTTCCCTTCCAAGCATCTGTCTTTCCTTTAACACTTGGTACATTTGCATGCAAAAGTGGTATCTGTTGATATCTGATGCTTATTTTTACTTGTATTCACAATCTCCTGGTTTAACCATCATAATTGTTTACTTTGAAAGTAATTTTGATGTCACAGAAAAAGTATTATGGCTCTAGGAGACTTAAGCAGCAGGAATAGAAGAGTTATTTGTAACCAAGGTATTTTTCATGCAAACTTCCTTAAAAAAATAATGCAGAAGATGTACAGAGACTATGACATGAGAAAACTACTTTGTGAATCCTTCTGTGTGCCAAAACCTTTTATAATAATTTTTCAAGTTTTGGAAGAGCTGTGTTTCCTACAGTGGTGCAACATGCAGCAACAGCAAAGCTCTATTGCACATATATCATGTATTACAAAAGAAGTCTAGAAATGTTTCACTAATTTCCAAGTCTATATCAACAGGTGTTCATAGTAGTCAAAATAACAATTAATTAAATCAATTAATTAAATTAAATTAAATGTAGTAAAACTATAGTTAGCTGTAATTTATTAAGCTATATTGAGTTGCAGACAAGCATGCTTAGATACAGCAATAATGTTCTGTCTGCCACTTTAAGCTGCTAACAGCTTTGCTTGTGCTAATGCATTACAAACAGGTTTCATCCTGGCTTCTATAAAGCTACATTAATTATGATAATTTTTTGGGGCCTTTTCTTTAGTAGACATGGAAAATATTTCCATCTGTAGAGGGAATAAGGCCTGTTCAGACAGACTGCAGTGCAAACTGAAAGATTGCAATAGTAGCAGGACAGCTGTAAGAAAGTATACGAAATCGTCTCTCTGGGAGATGTTCCTCCAGAAACAAAGTAAAGCAGACATACTTGGAGGAAAATGTCAGAAATGCTTCTACCTGATTGATCACAGAAGTCCTACACCTTGAGAGCAGTCTAGAACTACAGAGCAGCAAGAAGCAGCTTCTTTCTTTCTGTCATCTGGGATCATGATACCATACCCTTTCTAAAGACTTGGAAAAAAGCCCTCAGGAAAATTCAGGTGAAAGAAAAGGCTGTAAGCATTGGTAAATTGCTCGCTGGCCTTAATAAGACTAGGACAGAGAATGCAGGAATTTAGAAATGGTTAGTCTGATGAAAAGAGATCTTCGAAGGGGAAAGAAGGTGCAGGTTTGAAAATGGGTAAGCCTAGGAAAGGTGAACCTGTTCTAGGCGTTAGATCTGGCCTTCAATTAAGGTATTAGACTTTAAAGCGGCGAGAGATTTATACACATTTGCATGGATGAATAAGAATGTCATGAAACAAGACGCAGATCAATACTTACCTAAAAAGCAGTGCTGTTCTAGCTGTTCATTTATAGTGTCAAATTATGGTCATGTACTGGGAAATACAAGCTAAATTCAAGTACTGGAAACCTTTAGCAATAAGAAATTCCATCTAAAGAGGAGAAAGGAATCACAGTGTTTCTCTTTGGCTTCATTTGTTATATACTGAAATAATCACACCATTTAAAATATTTCTTTAAGCAAAAGAAGTTGTTTCCCAGTCATGTTGCATGCAGATGGGCTTCTGATCAGTCTTACTAAGCAGAAGGAAGACAGTGTCATAGACATGACTCAAAAGCTATGGGACCGAGTGCAGATTGAGGTTGGAAGAGTATGTTAATATCATTCATTCATTCATGTTTTAGATCAATCAGGCTTAACTGGGATCAACCAGACTGTACACCTTCTCTTTCTGTACTCAAATTGTATCAAACTCTGACTTCAGGCAGGTGTAGAATTTTATGACTTTCACAGGCTAAACCTGAATTTGCTAGAGCAATCATTATATCATCCATTATTCCTTCCAGCCACAAAAACATGGACTGGAAGGAAAAAAATGAGTAGTATTTTCTGTTTATCACCATTATTTCATAGACCACACATTTAATATGTAATGAGAGTTTTATTTCTCACTGATACTTTTTGCACTTTGCCCTCTGTCACAGACACTGTGCAACTTTCAGCAGGTTATTTCATTTCTCTCTGTCTTAGTTTTGCTAAGGCAATATCAAGGCCAAGGCCTTAATATGTACCTGAAATGGGTAGATCAGTGTACAGGTATGAGTCTTCAGTCATGTGAATTGGTTTTGGTTGTTTTTTTTAAGTCCATAAATTAACTGAATTTAATCGCATATGTTACAAACAGTTGTCTGTTGCTGACAACTATATACTGTATGACTTTTTAGCTAAACTGTTGTCCTTGTAGAAATAGAGTTAAGTGTAAACGACCACAACTTTTCATATTTTTCCTAATCCAAACCCTACACCTAAGACCAGCCTGTTGACCCACCTAAAGGTAAAAATATCAACGTGCTAGCAAAACTTCTCTCCTCCATCCTGCTGTGGGGGCAGTGGGTAAGCAGCTGCGTGGTCCTAGCTTCCAGTTGGGGTTAAACCATGACAGCATTTTACTAAAGCATGTGAACAATGTGAGCACCAAGTGGGCAAATACATGGTAGAGTTGCATGCAGGAGGCACCTGAGTAATAAAAAATTGCTAGACAAAGGAAAAGATAAGCACAAGGGATTACAAATAGACTGAATTCTCCTGAATACCTAAAAAGATGACCAGCAAGGGAAAAAAAAAGAAATGTCTACAATATCAAGAGAAGATGAGATCCTCCTTTTCAGGAGGGGAGGAATTAGCATAAGAACATCAAGCACAAGCAAGTAATACTGGAGAAGGAAGATGATGAGCCTACTCTGGTTCCCACTTCTCATGTCAGAAAGGTGTCCAACATGACCATATTGACCCCATGACTAAAGAGTGCCAAGGACTATAGCCATGCACTGGTTTTGGCTGGCATAGAGTTAAAATTCTTGATGGTAGTTTGTATGGGGCTATGGTTTGGATTTATGCTGAAAATAGTGTTAATAATACAGTGATGTTTTTGTTACTACTGAGCAGCGCGTAAACAGCTTCAAGGCCTTTTCCGCTTCTCACACTGACCCAGCAGTGAGCAGGCTGGGGCTGTACAAGAAGTTGCGGGGGATGCAGCTGGGACAGCTGACCTCAACTGACCAAAGGGATATCCTATACCATATGATATTGTGCTCAGCAATAAAAATGGGGGTGGAGGTTGGCAGGCTTGCAGGAGGTTGGTGGGCATTGGTCAGTTGGTGATGAGCAAATGTTTTGTTTTACATCACTTGTTTTTCTTGGGTTTTATTTTCCTCTCTTTGTTGTTTTTTGTTGTTTTTTTTTCTACAATTTTTTCTAAAATTGTGACTAACTACAGAGCATTGGCTCCATTATATTGTATACTCACAGCTAGTTTAGAGTATGAGTGCTGAAAGCTAACAGTTTTGCACTTGTATTAATGATGTTAATAATGTATAAAAATTAACTGTTAGCATGAAGTGTGTTGTGAATGAATGAACCCAGTAAAATCTGGTTTTACAGCTTAAAATTGGCCTGATCTGTCATTCTTTTAAATACTCCCATCACAGTGATCTCTAATTTTCTTGGTGATACATGTTCAGATGCAACACATCACACTTCCGAAACAGAAGGACCGTTAGAAGAGAAACATTCTGACTGAAGTAAGGAGGCTGGTTGACATTTGAAAGGCCTGAAAATGAGACAGCTGTTTCCCACTGTTTTTCATTGATGTGCTAAAATTATGACCTGTCTGAGATTTTCAAAGGAGTGTAATGTACCGATACTTCTTTGTTTTATTGTGTACTGAGATGTGCTGAGGTAACTAATTTTACCCACAGAAGTTGATTATTTTACTAATAATTGGCTTTTAATGAACTTTATTTAATAATATGAAAATTTCCTGGTTTTGGAAATTGTGTCTTGCTTTTCCTTCAGCACACAATTCATTTCTGATTCTTTCATTGATTGGTAACTTGCTAGTAAGACCACTAAGACAGGATTGAAAGTGATATTTGACACCTAAGGGAAATGAACTAGAGTCTGCTAGTCTTAACTAGCAGCTGGAGTGTAGAAACATCTTTTTTCAAGATATATAAGAAATAAATTTGATAGAAAAAATACGTTCTCAATTGTTTCTCATAATGTTGTTCTACAAAATTGACCTGCAGCCTTTTCTTGTCAAATGCCCTGTGTTTTTTGCTGAGGTATGTGTAACATGAATCCTGTTATGCATGCACAGTTTAAACAGCAAGCAAACAGTAATAGAATCTACTTCATACAGAATATAAGGACCATCAACAACTACAGTGTGGTATTCTGCTTTTTTTTCTGAAAGCAGGAGTATTAATTAGGTTACCTGACTCTCATTTTATGATTAGGCCATCGTTTCGTGTCCAGGTCACCCTTTCTCTGATTTAGAGTAAATGTATTTGTCTTTTTAAGCATCAGGACTCAAGATAAATTGCTATGAATTCTTACTCTTTCCTTTTTCTTTTTTTTAAAAGAATAATTCTGGTTTATTAGAACCATTTTATTTCCCTGGAATCATTTTATAATCAGCAGTGCCTACTCTTATAAACATCTTTGCTTTGGTGCAGCAGTACTTAGAGAAGCACACTTTGTAGAGTGCACAGAATAACACTTCAGTGGTTCAAACATGAGTAAAGCTGGTTGCTTCAGAATTATTGTTTTGGCATTGAGTTACCTGGATTTTTCAAAAGAGACTTGTAAAAAAATATATTAGTGGAGGATGTGATGGAGGAAATACCACAGGGGTTGAATTTAGCTTCCACTGCTAAGTTTCTCCTCGTCTTACCACCTCACACTCCATCCAATGCTTTCTATTGCTATTGGGGACTTTGTCTAAAATATTTGTATAAAATATCTACATCTATTAATAGCTCTATTCAAATAAAGTGAATATGGTGTTACTCAACATGAATAAGCCTTTGGAATTCTTCATGCAATTATTTTTTGTAGAATTTAGAGTGTGAGCTTTCAGCATTAAAAAATCAAGACCGATACACCCCTGAAGTGAGTTGGCAGACAAATCATCAAAGAATGTTCACTCAAATTTTCTGTTCTGTCTCCAAAAAGAATGAAAGAGAGTGACTACTAATATCTTTGTTAATTCTTTCATTGATTTTTAATTCTTCACCAGTGTTCATCATAGTCACAACAGAGGATGTATCTGGTGAGCGTAAGCGTTCAAGAAATTGTTGTTCCATCTTTTGTTGGACCGAGGTGTAAATTTACAAGATAGCATGATAAACAGAAGGGAGTAAATTCACCTTTCTGGTGTCCTATTGCCACAAAGCAGAACAGAAGAAACTCTATGATGCTGCAATTATATATTGGGTCAACTATATTTGCCTGAATTTATCCCTTTCTGTAGCACTTAGCATTGGACAGTCTGGTATAGACTCATCTTCTGTCTGTTTAATGGGAGAATAAAAGTTTTATATTGCAATAGCTTGTCAAGTTTTCTTAATGCCGTGTTCAGAACTGTAAAATATCAGTGTTAAGTCCCACATCTGGAGGAAGGATATAATCAAGTATATTCTTGTAATAACATTGAATGAACAAGTAATGTAAAAGTATGTAGGCAAACTATGCTTCATCAGAGGCAAGACTTAAAAAATGTTTGTTTATATTATGTGAATCAGTAAGCAGCTGTCTAATGACCTTTAATCCAAAGAATTGCTGTTCACAAATCCTATTTCTGGAAGTAATATATAGCAATTTCCTATCCCCCCCAAAAATAGTTAATAATACTTGTAATGTTTTATTCCTATGTTAAATGCTTTTTGTACCCAAAGTTTCTCTCATTCTATGGAAAAGTTTCCCACTTCACAGATATCTCTGAACTCTTTCATCAGGAACATTGCAACAGCCTATATTTTGAACTTGAAGACTTTGTAATTAATTGAAATTCCTCTCATTTTTGTTTTGTGTGAGATTTAGGCCAAATATAACTACACTTGCATAAAATTCTAAATTATTTTCCCTGTAATTTGTACAACCTGTTCCAATCTTATTTTGTAATCTTAAAAATTAATCCATAAATAGCAGAATATTCTATCCTTTAATCCTGAGTACTCATCTCATTTTGGGGGAAGTAAATCATAACATTAACAAGATCAGTATATTCCCAGTTATTATACAATTTTGTGATTCAGTTCCATTATGTTATATTGCCAGAAGAAAGATTTTTAATTAGTTGTACTTGCTCCTTGGAAAAGTCATATTCACACTCAGTAAAATCAAAAGCTCTGCCTAAGTATGTTTTCCAAACTTAAATTAACCAGATTAATCACTAGAGTGGTTTCAGGTAATAAAATGAGGGAAGATGTGATTCTCAGAATCACACACATGGATTATTATAAGAGCTAAAGGCACATCAGAGGAGACATAGTTTACCAAGGAAATATGGTCTTTGATTCTGGGGAAGAAATACTGGTATTCCACGTTTTCTGTACAGTAGAAGCACTGTGGGCTGTTACAGACTAATGCTAAACAGCAAGCAAAATTAAATACCTCCTTCCAGACCAAGCAATTTCAGAGTCTGAGGCAAGATAAATACAGCAAAATCAAAGTTTCCCTCACGAATGCTTTTGCAAAAATGTCCTCTTCTTCTCCCCCCATTCTGGTTACTTGCAATGATAAATTTGATTCAGAACTTCTGCATTTAGGTAGGACAGAAGATAGGAAGGACATGAAATTTTATGAATCATTAATATAAGCCCTATTTATTTATCTCTAGAAAGAAGTTGTCACTTTTGTATTCTGTATTTTTGCTTATTCATGGTTTTAAAAACTCCATATTTTAGAAGTCTGTCAACTGTTGACAATAAAGAAAAACTTTTTCTATCTATTATGAAGAAAGTGGCAATAATTTTATTAGACTGATTTATTACATTAGAAAGTAAGACAAAGATAAGGAAGGAATTAATCAAATGATGACAAATCATTTGTGATTCAAGCTGAGAAACTGTGAAATATTAGTTTTCTTTTTTTTAGTAAAAAGGATACATCTGGAATTAAACTAGACTATATGGGATTAGATGTGGTCTAAAAAATAACAGCTGTGATTTCTTCTTGATAATTGCCACCTAGAGCAAATGAATTAAAGGCCCCACAAAGCAAAATAACCTAATAATGCAACAGGATTGATGTATAATGAAAACTTTCAAACAACATATTTTCATTTTGTTAGAAGTGTAAGCTTTAAAGGAACTCACTAGTGATAACTGAGGGTTTTTTTGGGAAGAAGAGTAAGTCACCCAAAATTATGATCATCTGCTTACTCCTACAACGTTCTCTGAAGCAGATCTTCTTTAGTACGTTGATGAAATACGGTGTTAGGTAGAAAGGCAACCCTGATGATAGATATTACTCATTTGTAGGAAATGAACCTTAAGTGGTGGAAAGGAACTGAATCAGTCTCATATATTTTACCTTCTGAATTTATAAATAATAGAATTTTCGAGACTTACTGGAATGCTGACCTCAGATTGAATGAGCTCTAACATGTTCACTGAGTCAGGGAAATTTTTATTTTTGATTACTTTTTACCTATATGAATACTCCGACTACCAAAATTTGGGAGGAGAATTGGCTGGAAAAAAAAAAACACAAACAAGCAAACAACTCCTCTCTCAAAACAACACCTGTATATGCATACACAGAAGTATATTTATATAACATATGTAATATTATATGTATCAGAATAAGGTATACTTGCATACATGTATGTGTATGCACAAATATACATATTTATATAATAAATTGTATTTTGATGTGTGTATATATAATACTTTATTGCACTTCAGAAAAGTTATGAGTGTCACAGTGATGAAATGAGACCTACCTCAGTAGAAAAAAAATAGCTTCAAGTAAATAGGAAAGGTCCAAAGTAAAAGAAGATTTATGACTTAGATTAGGCCTCCCTAACTTTCATAGTGAGTGGAAGACAGTCACTTGTAGCAGGAGTTCAGTACATTAGGTATGCCCAAAACCCAAATATGTCACCATAAAACCAGAAAAGTTATGTTTCAACGTCAAGTGAATAGTCTCCTGGCATAGTTCTGTCTGTTAAAGTAAAAAATATATGATGAGGTACGTGCAGAAAAAGATCTTCTGTAGGTGTTATAAACATGTCAGTTTTAAAAATCCAGCAGGATAGCTTTCTAAAAATCTTAGTTCACGTTTAGACAAAAAAGAAAAAAAGACTTGCAAAATGTCTAGACAACTAGAACTTTCAGTACTTTAAAAAAAATATCTTTAGTATTTAAACCAAGCTATTTCAACTAGAAATACAAGGAAAAAAGAATTTTTCTTGGCTGTTTGTGCAGTGCAGCTAGTGCAGGCTGAACAAATGAGTACCTAAATTGTGGGGAAATTCAGATTTTTAATTTTATGAGTCATGCAACTCTACTATTGCACTACAGTAAACACCACCTCTCCCTCTAACATAAATCAGAAAACAGGTGATGAACATTCTAGGGTTTTTTTGTTGATCTGGTCTTATGATCTTGTTGTCATTGAGAGGTAGAAGAAAGACTGGCAAGGGACATTTTCTGAAGGACACCTCCTGTAGGGAGCTAAAACTCAGTCTTTTTAAAAGTATTGTCAAATTTTGTTTACAACATAAAGTATTTTATAACCATGCTTATGTATCATCTTATAATCTGCTGGGGAAACAACTAATTCCTGCAAGAAGTTTGTATGAATAATACTAAAATCTTAAAATTATATTAATTTATTTCAATGGGACTAGAATTAAAGATTGAGATTTTTTTTCAGGATTCACTGAATAGTTTAATTCTTCATGTAGAGCAGTGGCCTAAACACATACTGACCTCATTCACAAAAAATTGTATGTCCTTTAGTGTAGAAATAGCTTCTCAGCAAGAGAAGCAAAGGGGGGCAAGAAGGACAACGAAATCCAGGAAGAATCCTGTAGAAAAGAAAATCAGTAGCATAATTTCTCTAATAGCTTGTTTCTTATATATGTTGTTAAAAGAATAAATCAGCAAACCCATTCTGCCCTTACTCTTGGAAGTGATCTAAAGCAGAAGTGAGTTTGGACAAGTATTGGCCAATTAGCAAGAGCAAACACCTTAAGTCTTGCAATAAGAACAAAAATAGTGCTGGCAAATGGTCAGTTAATAGATGCAGTGGTCACCTATGTCTCATAAAGCTAATAATTAAGGTAATTACCAAAGCATTTAGAAGTCAGTGTAGAAAAAGTGTATATATCCTACAAAAGCTGCCTACTTTGGGCAATAAATTTACATTAGTATTACATCTTCTGATAAATGCATGCTTTAGCATGTTTCTGCTATGTAAGCTTTTTGGAAATGTTAATAACAACATTTCAAGGTAGGCTGCTGAATGGAAAATTGCAGCAAGATTCAGGACATACTTCTGCAATTCATAGATCTGAGTGCAATTCCCAGAGTTAGCATTGGACTATCAGGAACAAATTTACTATTAAATCTTGAAGTTTACATTTTGTGAAATAAAGAACAAGCATTCAGACTCTTCAACCTCTTTTTGTGTTCCAATGAATATGAAAGTATTTGCAATGTTCTTTTTAACTCCCTCAATTCGTAAATTTCAGAAGTGTAGCACGTATATAGTACAGTATTGGGGGTCATTTAGGAATGCCTCTGCAAACAAATTAATCTTACTTATAACATGCGACGAGCGGAGGAAGACAAGACATCGATTCAATATGAATGATAAGCAAGCTTCACTTTATTGACAACACACAGCTACTTTTATAGTCTCTACGTTAATTATGCACACGTACAGTGATATAATTGGTTATACTCTAGAGATTACATTTTAATACTACCACCCCGTCTTGCGGTTCTCGCAGTCCGTACACCATCCTCCTTCTGTGCTGGCTCCGAGCCCTGAAAGTTGTTTATTCCATACTCGAGGTCACTGTGACATTAATAGTGCTGTGCATTAATAGTGCATAGTTCACCTATCTTAGCAAAGATAAAGGCCTAGTTATGCTAACCCAGGCCTGACTGTTCTACATGCTTTCAACCAGTTCTTCTAGGGACTTATGTCCCCGTTCCCGGAGCCATTCTCCAACAATTCCCCCTTTTTCTTTTTGAACAACTAAAACTTTGTTGGTCACCTGCACAAAG
>VZSZ01009362.1:350619-393161 GCA_013398815.1 Ibidorhyncha struthersii | reverse complement strand
CAACCCTGACTATTCTGTGATTCTGTGATTCTGTGACATACTGGAGTAAGTCTGGCAGAGCGCTGGAGGACACGACATACAAGGAGGGACTGAGGGAGCTGGGCTTGTTGAGCCTTAAAAAGAAGTCCAAGGGGAGAGCTTTTTGGTGTCTGCAGCTACCTAATGGCGAGGAACAGAAAAGGTGGAGCCAAGCTCTGCAGAGCTGCACAACAATAGATCAAGAGGCAGCAGACACAAGTTACAACAAGGGATAGTGTCATTAAATAGAAGAAAATTGTTTTTACCGTAAGGGTAGTCAAACACTGGAGCAAATGCCCAGAGAAGCTGTGGGATCTTCAGCCTCAGAGGTTTTCAAAACTTGATCAGACAGGCCTTGAACAACCTTTTGTAACTGGCCATGCTTTGCATGGGAGGTTTGACCTGAAGCCTCCTGAGGTCCCTTAAAACCTCAGTTATGTCACGATTTTTGGGTTCTGGCATAGATGCTGTAGCTTACCAAAGACAGTGTATTTGCTGCTGTAACAACCACCTCCAAAATATCAGAATAAAGTCATTGGGTCCCAACCAACAGTTATACAGAAATACTTTTACCTACAGACATACCTCAGTAAATCCCTGTGTCCAGTCTTTCAGGGCTGAGCACTGCCAGGGAAAGGTCCTGTTTTCTCTCTTCCACCCTTGGAATCAAGAAATTATGGCTCACAAGATGATAACATAAGCCCTTACCTGTACAAATGGACTGAATTGGATGGATGGGATTAAATGGCCTTTTAGAAGTTTACTAGGTCGGACTTAAATTGAACGAATCCTTGTGGTTATTTGCCCAGGTTTTAGGACTCCTTCCTGTTTTGTTCAGTACAGGAGCAGCTTTTCAATGGAATAAACCTAGGTAAGAAAAGAAGAAACAGCCCTAAAACAAAACCAGTTTTGTTTTATACGCATCAGTGTTTTTACTCTCCTTACAGAACTTGGTATTGTAGTGTTCCCAAAGAGGCTGCAGCTTCAAAGCAGTGCCAGGGGAGGTTTAGGCAGCACATTAGGAAGCATTTCTTTGTGGAGAGGGTGGCCAAACACTGGAACAGGCTTCCAAGAGAGGTGGTCGATGCCCCAGGCGTGTCAATGTTTAAGAGGCATTTAGACAATGCCCTTAACATGCTTTAAATTTTGGACAGCCCTGAGTTAGTCAGGCAGTTGGACTAGATGATTGTTGTAGGTCCCTTCCAACTGAAATAGTCTGGTCTGGTCTGGTCTGGTCTGGTCTGGTCTGGTCTGGTCTGGTCTGGTCTGGTCTGGTCTATTCTATTCTATTCTATTCTATTCTATTCTATTCTATTCTATTCTATTCTATTCTATTCTATTCTATTCTATTCCTCAGTGTTAGCAATAACAAATGTCATGTCTGTGGTATTGTCACAAAAGGCATTTTTCCAATCTAGCCCACAGCTTTTGTGAAAAGAAATTGAAAAATTGTTTCTTTATGGGGCTGAACTAGGCTGATAGTCCACAAAACCCACCCTTGCACCATGGAGAGTCAGAGTGCTGAACCTACGCTTTTCTGACCATTAGTACTGTTAGAGGAGGGCAAACTTCAACGTAAGATCACTTTGCTCAGGGAGTTGTCCAGGTTGTGGTCTGGCAGTCTCCAAAGATGGCAGTGTCACAACCCCTCCAGTCTTTCCCAGTGCTTAACACCCTCAAGGTGAACAGAGGTTTTCCCCCTATCCGTTTGGGTTTCCCTCTCACAGCTTTGTAGCACGGTAACTTGTCTTTTCTGCTCATGAAGCCTCTGTGTGTTTAAAGTATCCAGCAATCAGGGTCTGCAGCCCCTCAGCTCTGCTGCCGTGATCCGAGGACCATTCTGGAAGTGGCCTGGCCACTAGACACTTCTTCTGACATCCCGGACCTTGGCCCAGCGAGCTAGCTAGCAGTTAACCATGGCTGCGAAGCCAAACTAAAGGAGAAATTTGCAAAACACAGATCGCCTCATGATCACCACATACTAACAGCACTGTGATTAATACAACCAGCCTGATGCACACATTTACCAGAGAGTACAGTTCCTCTGTTTACCTGGCAGGAACATTGCTTCCCAGGTGCTGGCAGGGGACATGCTGATTCTGCTGTGCTTCTTCAGGCAACGGTGGCACGGCCTGCTTCAAGGTCCAAGATGGAGAACCAGGCACGGAGGAAGGAGGCCAAGTCTGATGAGGTCTAATGCTGGCAACCTTACTTTGGGTTCTTCACAAATTTGATGACTGCTCAGTCCAAGAAGTGTTTGGAGCATTTCCTGAGTACTTGGCCATCACCAAGCTCCTATGCTCTTATGCAGGTAGGAGCTTCACTTTACTTGAAAGCCAGGAGACTGTGAACGGATTTTATCTGATTCCTGTGGTGCTTTTTCCACAATGCCTGAGATCCCAGGGAAGCTGCTGCTGCCTGGAAAGCACCCAGTGGCTCATTTCAGTAATTGTCACTGAGGTGCTGCATCAGGACAACAGCAACCACCCAACCCTGCTGCTCCCGAGCAGATCAGCCTTCTCTTACACAAAATAAGGTGCCAAAGGGGGGTTGTCTTTGCGGTCTGCTCTGAGTGAGTGTTTACAGCTTCCACACACCTTTGCCATACACCACACACTTGTGGCTGCTCTCCTAATATCCCATTTTTGATTCTCCTACACAGTAGCCACTGTCAGAAGACAAAAAAGCCATAATTCTTTGTGAACTGTTACCACACCCAGGTGACCCCATTTACCATTCTGTCTTGCAATTAAATAAATAAATACTCTACCTGTAAATGGAGCCCTCAGCATTTTCTGCCTTAGCTTCACTGCTGTGTAGGAGAATAATCCCTGCTGTTGAACATGGGGTCCAGGACAGTTATTCCCATCCAGCCAACCTGTGCAACACTGCACTAATAAGCAAGGCAGGGCAGGGACACCCATGGGCGTTTTACCACCCAGTTGTAAGGTGACAGGGAGATGACTGCAAATTCAATGAAGATTTTCTGCTATTTCAAATGGACTGTTTTTTCAGAGATGAGGAAAACGGCATGGCTGTTATATTCATTGAAGTTTTAGTCATATGCCATTTCCAGCATTTATCAGGTAATACTGTTTAAAGAGACACCACTTAAAATCAAAATTCTCACATTTCAGCAGGCTGTGAATGCTGAGGATGCAGGACAGACTTCCCAGGTCCCACGGCAGCGCCTGCAGCCACAGCCACAAACTGACTTGGACTTCAACTCCAAGAGGTTCCTCAGCAGCACCTTGTGTTCACAGTAAAAGCCAAGAAGTTCACCAAAAGCTTAGACTGAGGGGCTGAGCCCTGGAAAAAAGTTGTGTCTCACTCAGGACTGACAGCCTGGCCCTGTCCCAGTGCAGGGGGGTGAGGCAGGGGCAAGGCTGCGGCAGGAGCATCTCCCAGCCAGAGCATTGCCTCCATACACATGCCTCCGCACCATAAAACATCAGCATTAGAGTTGTGTTGTTGTGTTGTCAGTACCTTCAAAGGTACAAACAAGAGTTTCATTAATTCTCTCACTTTTCTCTGATTTCCACTGGAAAAAAAAAAAAGGAAAAAATACATCTCTTACTTATCAAACGGTTTTTCTTAAGGAATTTGGGATTGAATTTCACAGTAGGAACAATGGCTAGGCAGGCTTCTCCAGGCAAAAGCTAAGCCTGCACTCCCAAGATGTGTTTTAAATTGATGTGTACCTAAAATTTAGCATTTACATTGGCCACTCCTTTATTTTTAGCTATTCCAGGAGACAAAGTGAAACCCTTCATCTCTTTACTTTTTTCCTTTACTACAAAATAGCAGAGTCTCCACCAGAGTTTGTTCCCCTGGACCCAAGGGAACAAAGAAACCTGCTGGTTTTCTTCCCCAGCATGTACTCCCTTGTTATGCCCATCGGTGGTCCTGACATAACTTCAGAAAACAGGAGGAGAAGCAGATTTCAGCTGCAGTATGTTTTTCCTAGCTCTATTTAGAAACCTGTGTGTCCTCACGCATGCAGTGGTGTAATTTTGTAAGTCAGTGCAAGGACAGCTGCTCTGACAACACACCCCACACAGTAACACCAGGCATCCCAGAAATCCCACTTGCGTGTGTGACGGCAAATCGTTCTGCTCCTGGTGTTTGTGTAATCAAAGCATTCGCAGTTTTCCCTGACTTGTTAAACTGGCTAACCCCCGGGCGATGCTGTGAGAGCAAAACTGCTGCTGCTCGGCACGGCATCATGTGATATTTAGAGTGTTTCTTCCCTGGGTGTGTATGGGCTATTTTAGATCATGTTTTGTTGCTTCTCTCTTGAGAGGGAGGAAGACAGAGGAAATCTAATGCCTTATTAAAAGCTTGGGGAAAGCAAGAGCAAGGCAACCTGTGAGCACGCAACAGGAAAGGCAGATTCTCGTTTAGTGGCCAAGGGAGCAGAAGCTATGCGTGCAGTACAACCCTGCCCCACTATGCTGAAGGGCTTCTCCTGCAGGTTTTTGTAGAGCACATTAAGTATTAAGGTGGACACTTAGGACAGCAGAAAAAGAGCTGAGGAGAAACAGTATTCAGAATCATTCAGTGAGACTCCTATGAATGAAGGAATGAAGGAACTCCTTCTGTCTTATTTTTCAAGTTGATAAAGTTCATGGTGTAAGAAGTCATTCACAACATCATAACCTCAGGATTTGTCTGAGGGATGTGCTGCACAAGCAGAAAGCCACGCAAGTGGTCACCAGTCACTTCTTGTCTCTCCTGGCCTGACAGACACATCTGAAGGCCAGTTCCACTGACTGCTATTTAGAGCTGTTAAAACAGAAATCTAATGAAAATAGTCTTTTGCTATGAAGAATAATAGTTGGATAATGACTTGTGACCAGGGCACCTACAGACTTTCCTCTCTCAAGAATACCTGGGGTTTATTCACATATGAAGGAAACAGTCTTTCTCCCTCCTCAATATGCAGAAAAGACCTATATTCTTGCGACCAGCAAAATGCATTGAATGAAAATCCCAACCCTGTCCCTGCCCTGGCTCCAAACTCATCAGACCATGAGTCCAAGCCAGGGTGGGTTATCTAAAGGGAGACCTGTCACACACAGAGATCAGCTGAATTGTGACCATCTCTTCCTGCCTCCCTTCACTGGTAACCTCATATGCAGCCCTTTCATTTCCTTCTCCCGTTCCTTTCTCATTGCCTTTGGCACTGCTCAGTATCGAGTACCAACACTGAACGCATGAGGATCTCCTGCTAGCGTGAAGCTCTCGGTGCTGTGGTTGCAACCCAAACCTCCTTCAAAGGCTTTGATGAGATGGCATCATTTTTGAGAGGGAATCTGGTCTTACTGTGAGGAGTTTGACACCTTCACAGGGCCTGAGGCAGCCCAGCTGTGCTGGGGTGCATGCTGCTACGTCGCTGGGTGCCAGCTAATGCCTGCTACGCCACTTTAGCATTTGGTCTTGTATGTTCAAGTAGCAGCAGTGTGCGCGTGAAACACATGCATACAGACATCGCACATCTGTGCGTGTGTCTGCGTGTCTTCTTTTTCAGTCGCACAGGACTGCCATATCAGCTCTCATTAATTTTTCAAGCCGCTGCCTCCTGCAGCCCGTGCTGGAGCGGAAGAAGGAGCTGCCAGCAGACACAGACGGCTCATGCTGACGTGACCATCAGACTCCTGTAACAAACATTCGGGGAAAGCACATTTTTTAATGTTGTGGCAGCAAGAGTGAGGTAATGCAGTAAAATATTAATGAACCCTTTCAGCTGACATCTCTAAACACATTGTAGAGGCTAAACTTTGGAGGTCAAGACAGTGTATTAACTACATATTTATCCAGTTATAAAATTCTCCCTGTTTTAACCAATGCTGGGGAGAAGGGGGGGGCGGGGGGGAGTCCGGGGCGGACGGTAGAATCAGAGAGAGAAAAGAGAAGGCCAGCTGGAAAGCTCATTGCATTTCAAAAGGAAGCGCATGGAAGGCTAGGACAAAAATTGGATAGTACCTTCCTCCTTTTCAAAGGAGGATTCTACCCTTCTAAAGGTACCTTTTAAAGGTCCGAAATACTCTCCCTAAGAAAGTGTCACAAAATAAGAATGAGGTCCAGATACTCTAAACTTGATACAACACCATGTTACCTGGCCTGCAAAAAGGCAAAAGGGATATGCAAAAGTGCTTTCATTTGTTTTTATTCTTAGTCCATAGGTCACCAGCAGCTCTCACATGGCACTCACTGCTGATGACTTCAGAGATGAGCAGAAATACAGATGAAACTGTTTTTGGCCTTGTTATTTGAAAGGGAAAGGAAAAAAAGAAGAAAATAGATTAAAGAACAAATAGACGAGAACAAAACCTCAAGAAATGCTTCTATCTACCAATTGTTTTGCTGGCCAAATAAACAAAGTATATTACTTAAGTCTGCTTTAAAGGGGCACCTAGAGGACAAAAACTGTCAAGTTTTTATAATTTGACTCCGCTCGCTCACTTCATTGTGCCTAATGAGACCAATGTGTCTTTTTACTGCTGGGTTCCCCATCCCTTGTCATTGTCTCGTGTGTGCCAGCTCTCAGATCCCCTTCGCTGCCCCTTAAAAATTTGCATAAGTTCACAGCTGCCAGGGCCCTGCTGCAGAGCTCCCAACACCAGTGAGCCCAGCCTCCTCCCCAGTGGTTCTAGCCCTTCTCCAGGCCCAAGCGTGTCCCTGCACTGGCAGGGTCCCAATCCTGCAATAGCACAAGGCACCGGGAGGGATCAAGCAAAGTTTCTCCTTTGAAATGGCACTGTTGTACTCCCACCCTAGCAAAAGACACTGTGAAAAAAAATGAAGAAATCTAACAGAGCAAAGGGTACAGTGTTGCAAAACAAAATGACTGAAGGTCATTTGTGTGAGGAAGGAGACAAAATGCAATTCAGATGGCTTTTTGAATCATCCTTTTTGATGTTTATCTATCAGAGCTGTTTCTTTTGCAGTACTCAGCCCATCTGGTAATTAGCTCATGATGTGTGGATTTAAAACATATCCTTTGTACTTTGTTGATGAAGTAATATTTCTCCTGCTTGTTTTGCCCAGACACACTCCACAGCCATTCTTCTTGGGCTGTAGGATTTATGTAGCTACTTCGACTACTTTCAGCTAAAAAAAAAAAAAAAAAAGATTGGTGGTCTTGGTCAGGGTCCAAATGACAGGAAGGGCACTGGTCTCCATCAGGGTTTCCGACAGACGCTGAGTCTGCTGTGCTGCAGCACATAACCTTGCATTTCTCTTTTCCCCTGCTCCAGCCATACCTTCCCTTCTCAGCTGACCAAGCATGGACTCAGATGGCCCCAGCTCTCCTCCCAGAGATGTCCAGGGAGGTGCTCCCTATGCTGAACACCTACTCAAGGTGTCCTGGGCAGAGGCTGGAGGCACCAACCAAAGTGGCCAGCCCCAAAGAGAGGGGCTTCTGCTGAGCTTTGTAGGAAACACCTCTGAACCCACTGTCCTGGCTGCAGCCTGGGGAAGCCAATTCAAGGCCTGCAATCTAAGGTAGAGTCATTTTTTCTGTGGCCAGGTTTTTCTTGACATCCATGCACTGAGATCAAGCTCAATGACATGAAATAAAGAGCAAGCCATGCAGAGCAGAGAAGATGGCATCTTCCCAGTCAACTGCCTCTGAGCAATACATTGGAGCATTCCTTGCAGCTCAGCACAGCATGCCAAGGTTTCCTTCACTCCCAACTACAAGAATGTGAGCTACGGGAAAAAGGAGGAAGGGATTTGGGGGAGCAGGCTGACTACACAACCAGCCTGAAAGGGGGTAAACCTATTCTATGGCTTAGTGACTCAGGAAAGAGCTTTTCTGCCTTGCAGGCCAAGAGCTGAATAAATTTAATGAAAGAGGCAGAGGAATTAACTTCTCTAAAAGGGCTCTGTAGAGGATGTACTAATTTTGAAGTTTGTCCTTCCTAGTCATGCATTGGCTCCCATCAGAACTATTCAACATGTATACAGCCATAAGCCTTCATTTACTATGACACTTCATCTTTTGACATTAGTATAGATCACATGGGCAAGAAAAGACAATTATTTTACTTGCATTGGGGGCTCCAGTTCAACACAGTATCTGGAAGAAGAAAGAAACACACACACACACACACATTCCGCCGGTTGCTTGTTGAAAAGAAGCTTTTATCATCTGGCAGCGGCACAGATCATAACTACACATAGCAACAGGTGGGGAATTTCATCAGTGAGAACCCGTGTCTCTGGTACAAGGAAACAAACTGCCCTGAGGACAAACATGGAAAGGAGCCTTTTCATCCCCTCTGTGTGTCCCTAGAGGCCACATGGGCAAATATTCCTCCCTCCCTCTACCTGTACACAGGTTATGTGTTTGCTCTCAGGGAAAGGTATTTTAAGGAATATGGATCATCTCCAATGCAGAATATACACAGCAACAGTAAGATAAAGCATTCAGATCAGAAATGGTGTTATTAAATATTTTTCATAAGACCACACAATTTTTTCTTCCTTTAGCACAAAAAGTTCTAGCAAGGCTATGAAAACAAGGAAAAAAAACCCCAAACCAAAACCAAACGAAAAAACCCTAAACCAACCAAACAAAAAAAATCCCAAACAAACCAGTAAACCCACTCAAACATATGCTGAGGAAAGAAGAACAGTGATTTAACATTTATGTTCATGCTCCCTACATGGCTGAGGGCAAAGCAGGCTGCCAGTTTGTGCGTGCTCTGAATTGGGATATCTCTGTCCACTGACCACACAAGGAGCCTGAGTGCTAAACGAGGGAGCTAAAGGATAGCCCTAAAGTTGTGCATGTGAATACCCTCACCCAAATACAGTTCTCAGCCCTTCTAGTTTTAGACATCTGGTACAGCTTTCTGTTATATTCTGTTTGTCCAAGTTAAAGGTAAACACACAGCAATGAGAGATTTCACTCATCCCAAATAATGTTGGCATCATTACTTGGATACTATGGCAACAGGTAATATGGAAAAATGACGCAAGGGTGACCAGACATTAGGCATTGTTAAAGAAAAACCATCAGTTTTAATTCTGAGAAGAAATCAAATGCAACCACTGGTGTTTACAGAAATGTGTTTTTTGTTTCAGCTGGCAACACTTATTTCCAAAAACATTCCTCCTTTGCTATTACAAATTCATCTGGAAGGTCCACAAAGCAGAGAGGTTAGCCAGCTCTCAGTACACTGCATCTTGCTGCTGACTATGAACTGAGGCACTTTTTCTTCCCCCCTCATCAGTTTTCCCAACCTGTGCTTATGAAACCTATCAAGATGGATCAAAATAGATCAAAGACTGTTGTTCCTAATCAATGGCACGATTTGGCTGCATTTCACCAAGATTCAGACACTGTAAGTCAGCCTGAGCCAACACTGTAGTTTATGACTTTCAAAAACCTGTTTCCCATGGACTGCGGTTGAATTCAATCAACAGATTAAAACCGCCATATTTTTGTGTGTATAACCCCTAACTCATATAAGCCCCACAAAAAAAAAAGAGGCAGCAGTAGAGAGGAAATTGGAGGGGCAAGAGCTTTAGAGAGGGTGAGATGGGGGACAGCTCTTGGAGGCAACAAAGGCAGCTGCACGTACCTATTGCTGACAAGGACTCTGCACTACGCCTGTCCTTTCTCAGCCCTACAGATGCTATGGATGAAAGCATGGTGTACAGCTTTGCTGCGGCAGCCAGCATCACCATCACAAAGGCACCGAGGCTGATGGAGAACAGACCTCAATCCAGGTGCACTTGACTTTCAGACAAGCAGACACTACCAGAGACAGGCTGCAGAATGGGGACACACCTTTCTCCTACCACCCCTGCCAGTATAGTTTAATGACATCACCTAAAGGAGAAAAAATAAACCTTGGCAATTCACTTATCTTTTTTTTTTCCTTTTTTTTTTTTTGTAATAAAAATAAGTGTGCTACATTTAAGCAAGACTTGGCAAGAAGTTTTTCATTTGTGTAGTTAGATTCCAAGTTTTTTGGTGGAAGATTTGGTCCTTCATGCCATTTAAAAAGCCATACATGCTTTTGTTGTTGTCATAACAATTAATTCATTTACTTGCAAGTGTTTATAGCCTCATTCACTTTACATGTTTAATGGAATAGTCAGATTGAGAAATTATACTCACAGAAGTCAAAAAGTCTGAAGTATGGATTCCCAAAGCAACTATAACTTATATCCCACTTTCATATAAAACCAGAAGAGAAGTGGTTCAGATGTCAAGAGCAGTACAATTCTCTTTTTTTCTTTTTTTTTTTTTTTTTTTTTTTTTTTAAGTAGACTCTTTCAGCCAGTGGAATAGGAACTGAACTATGGTGCAAGCATCTGACTATTTCTGTTTCTGGAAAGTACTCCTCCACTCTCTCTCACAAACAATTACCAACCAGTAAACAACTGGAGTTGAACTCCCAGTACTTGTTGTACCAGCTGATCTCCTCTCCGCAGGAACACCTTCTGCAATGATACCAGCTGCAGAGAAACAGATTTAAAAAAGGACTTAAAGCCACATCGAGCCATTGTAGTTAGTAGTTTTTTTCTACTGGTATGTTATTACACCTGGTCCTCCATCATGCACACTTCCTGAGAAACTTCCACACCAGGAAACAAAAAAACCCTCTGTAGAAAGGGTGCCTATGAGACATGACTGTACTGCACCTATTAAGAACATTATAAAGCAGAAAAGCTGACCCTTTCCAGCAGTGATCACTAACACGAGTTTACAGATGGTTACTATCAATATTTAGTGCCATTCAATTCCAGGCCATAGGAAAGGTTTATGCTGATCAACCCAAAGGTCTAAAACAGGAGTCTCCCCTTTCTCCTCATGACACTCCTCCTCCCACACAGTCTTCTTCCACCTCTGGCACTCCCCAGGCTACTTATTGGGAACCAGCTTGTGGGAAAAATCTATATTTAATGCTGTTTCCTGACCCCAGATCTAGTCTCTGGAAGCAATAGAAAACATTAAGCAGCATTAGGAAACAAGCAAGAATAGGCAGAGAGACCTGGGGTGGTTAAAGGGAGAGCTAGCTGCCATCTTCAACTGCCTAATAAGCGGCTGAAGATAGGATGGAGCCAGACCCTTCTCCATGGTGCACCGTAATGGGTTAAGAGGCAGCAGACACAAGTTGCAACACAGAAGATTCCCACTAGATATGAGAATTTCTTTTTTTTTTTTTTACCCCAGGGGATGCAAAAAACTTGAGAGATCTCTGTCCCTAGAGACATTCAAGACTCATCCAGACAGCCCTGAGCCAGCTGATGTAGCTACAAGCCTGGTCCTGCCTGGAGAGGGGCTGCCCCTGGGACCTCCAGAGGTCCCTCCCAACTCAAACTGATCCTATGGTCCTCGCTTCTGGGTCCCACTCTGATGGTTCTCTAAGTCAAGCATCTTGCTGAGAAATTATTCTACTTAATTTCTCTCTCCCTCACCACATCAGACTGTTTCTGAAGACATCTGCAACACGCTATCTTCTTGCTCCATCTCCTGGGGAAGTGTTATTTCTTGAGAATTTATTCCTGTGGAGAGTGCTGGTTGCATTTAGGATGTAGCTATTACTTCTTGAATCTGTCCAGGTGCTGATTACAGTTGATAAAATGGCCAAGAGCAGTTTTCAACAGAAGTTACAGTTCTGTCAAAAACAATGGTTGGGTGAAGCTTTATTACTGATTAAATTCTTCAGAACTCAGCAACCAAACTAGATGCTGCAGCCCGCTCCCCCAAAATTTTACAGCCACTGCTCTTTCTGACAGTCTTTGCACGCCTCTCCCTTCCTTTCCGTGCCCTGAGTGAATATTGGCTTGGAGGGTAGGAGGTGAAAAGAGGGAGGGGGGAAAAAGTTATTTTTGGCTTTCAACTTTTTATGGCATTCCTGTCCCATAAAACTCTTTAGAGCTGCATGTCTCACCCTGGGTCAGTACAAAACCAGTTCTGAAATTGCAGAGAAATTTCTTCCTGAGACACAAGTTGTCCTGCTGCCAACCAGTAGCGATAATGTCCCAAAGCGATCTGCTCAGGGCCCCGAGCCGGTAAAATGCAGGCATGGAGAGCCTAGGGATACAAACTGCTTATAAACCCACTGGATGCTTAAGCCCACATTCATCTCGGAGGCAAAATTCCCTTGACAGGAGCTTTCCTTGACTTGAAAGGGCTGAGCTCAGAGTCCTTGCCCTGTACAGGGCAGCAGTCTAGACATGATGGCGTGGGCGGGCGAGCGGGGAGGCGGCGAGGAGGCTGGCAGGACGGGAATTGCCTTGCGCTTTCTTCCAGGAGGCTCCTCCACCCTCCAGCCATCCCTCGGTACTGCCACGGCACCGCAAAGCATCAGCCCTCCTGGGCCTGGGATGATTCTCATCCAAACGTTTAGCCAAGACGTGAGACACAGCATTACTACATGAAACACATGAGCCTCCTCAGAGTAGACACTGAGTTTTATGGAGGTTGAATGAAGTTTAATTGTCTAACCAACATAGTTGCATAGCTCATCAAGAGTTGCCTTGTCTCTTCACATCTTCAGTGTCAGCAGTGCCTGTTAAAAGCAAGATCAAGACCCTTAAAAAACTTTTTGGAGACTTTTATGGCACTGATTCTCAGCATATTATTTAAAACCTTGAGGTTTGCTTACTTAAAGTACATAACAGAGGTGCAAGCCCCAGAACAGAAGTGGGTTTTAGGGAACAGGTCCATGATATAATTTCTCAGGGCTTTTTTTTTTTTTTTAATTTAGTTTGCTTTTTATCTTTTTTTCAAACAGCCACTCAAGTTAACTGAATTATCACACATGCCTCTCCAGACACCATTCAGCACCTAATCAAGTGGTAGGATTATAAATACCATGTGTTGCAGCAGTGGCTGAGCCTCAGTCGTCGAATGTTAGATTGTCTTTACAGCTTTGCACCAGTGGGATAAAGAAATAATTGCACCAGGAAAGCAGTGATTTCATGGCATAAGGCAAATGCCACACAGAAAATAATTAAAGTTCACAGAAGATGTGTTTTGCATGACTCACATAACCCACATCCTTTTTGCTCTGGTTCTTCAGTAACATAAGCCAGAAGTGACCTTTGAGGTGCTGAATTACAAGTAAAACAACAAGGTAAAATGACAAGGTAAGCAGATCCCTGCTTGGGTAAAGCTGTCTGGATCTCGCTGGGAGACAGACACAGTCTCTCCAAACTCCCAGAGATCAACCTTCAAATTTGAATGAGCAGGAGATCTTACAGGGAAACACAGGGAACAGAGGGGATATGGATTTTACTTATGCTTGCTAGCTCTTTTGAAATAATCCTGATAGAAAAATTAAATGTAATTTAAAGAGGAAAATGTATTATTTACGGATGCATTGCAACAAGCAAGGGAAAAGTGGAGAGAAATATTCTTCAGCATCCTGGAGACAGGCAACTCCCCAAAAGAGGAATGAGCCAGCAACAGGGAAAGTAGATATTGCCAAGTGATGTGTTTCTTTATTTTTAATTGGATCCCAGAGATCACACAGAGATCATCCAGCTGAGCTGGAGTCCACTCCCAGGATTTCTAGGAGCTCAACAAAAAGGCTGCAACTGAGAAGAGAAAACCAGATCTCCTTTTTGGCCAAGCATTTTTCCAGGGCTAGTAGAGGGAGTTGCCCATTCTCCTTGCTTATCTGACTTTCAGGCTTACTTCCAGAGCCAACAAGCTCACATGGCTGAGTCTCTCTGCCCACCACCAGCAAATACTTTGTTTATTTGCAGCTGCAATACTCTAAGGTAAACCAGATCAGTAAGACTTATGTGAATGTGAAATAGTAGAGCTAAAGCCAACTGAACAGGTCAGCCCAATGCCTATATGAAGTGGCTGGCATTGTCCTGTAATGAAAACAGAAAGAAAGTGATTCAAGCACCAGCCAGACCTTTCTTCGAAACAAACAAATCAACAGGAGCACTAGACAGGTACACAGACAGAAGGCAAGGCAAAGAAAGGATGGAGGCCTGGTATCAGGTAGGATCAGAAGGCAGTGGCACAAACCAGTACTTGAAAGGCAACAATTGCATGTAGATTTGACAAGGTTATAAAGAGACATAGTTTATGATGTCCTATATACAAGCTCATCTGAAGAAGTTACATTGTGCGGTCCTGTAATTTATACAATTTCAGTGAGTCTCAGCCCATGCACTGCTATTTCTTGGATCTCTCTCCTCAGCCGTGTACAGCTTTGACCCCACGTTTGCACATTCCAGCAGCTGTTATATTTTCTTTAACATTCAGCCTTCTTCAGCTTTCATCACAGTGATCTCTAATCTGTTTCAGAGCTGATTTGGCAAAGAAATCCACATTGAAAAACTGCATGCAACAGCTCCCTAAAGTCTGCAGGTCTTACGAGTTTGGAGGACTTCCAGACCTCTCCAAGGGACATCCCAGTTCACACTCAAAGAAGTTTCAGACAATTGGGCTGACATTAAATAAAATTTAACTCCCTAATTCCCCAGGGGCTGGAATAAAAAGGGAAAAATACATATAAATTTAGGTATATGAATGATTATACAACTTAGAAGACCTTTCAGTGGCTAGTGGAATTTGCTGCTGTCACAGCAGTATCACCAATCCCAGCTCATCTGTGGCCATAAGCAACCTGTTGGCCTCAAGGTCATGCAAGCCATGGAAGGCCATGGAAGAAAATGTCGAAATTCATTGTAGGAACTTTGTCTTCCCAGATAAATTGGGGGAGGTGGGGGGGCTGGCACTGCACCTCTAAGTCTCACTTCTAAGGGAATAAGCGTTAACAGCAGTCTTAATTAAGAAGAAAGGCAACAATAATGGTAGCCTTCAGCAGTGAAGTTCCCCTCCATATAGTCTCATTTGTAGCAAAGTCTGAAACTACGCAGTCACTTCCATAAGATATTGCACGTAGCCACCAGACAAGAACAGAGATCCACAGCCATGCAGCTCAGCTTGGGAAAACACATTTATGGTTTACTCATGTGCATGATGTGGCATCCCGTGGCATCTTTGAGTGATGCTGCATTAAAGAATTGCTGTATCTGCTAATACAATGCATATATTTGTATATATTACATACGTTCATATGTATTGCATACATATAGTGTATGTAGATTTGTTACATTGGCAGGTTTATAGTATGATTATTATTTTTTTCAGCAAAAGCAGAACTTTAAGTCATCTGTGATTAAAAAAAATAAAATTCTAATGTCCCTTCAAGGGAGATTGTTTAGGGAATATTTAATAATGTAGTGGGTGGGCTGAGTTTACATGGTAGCTGGTGTCTTCTATGAGAAGACTCCCAAATGTGAGCATTTTAGAGCAGTGCCCCCAATGCAGTGACTCATTCCAGCAGTGCAAGGCAGTTAGCAAGCAGCTGATTCTACCCAGACCAGCAAAGCAATACCCAGGTAACATGCGGAAAGACTGCAAGCTGGCAAAGTCCCACATTTGCCACCTTTTCCAAAAGCAGCAGATATTAGAGAGACATAAAAATCACTCATTCTCCTCATGAAAGACTCAGTCTCCAGTGTCAACTCTGCAAGACTGCATATAGCCATCTCCGCCTGGAGTCCCCAGCCCCACAGCTTCTGGTGGCCACAAAGCAGTAACAAGGACTTTGCACAAAGGCGAGGTTCAAAACATCTCCCATCACACCAGAAACAGACTTGTTCCCCGTCATCCATGCCAATTAGTGCACATAAACAGCTACCGAGCTGTGTCGTGCAAGGCGACATGCCCTCTCTCCAGGATGGTTCAGCCCCACTGTGGTCCAGCTGGAGAGAGCCATGACACCTTCACAACCAGACACAGACATGCTCAGTGCAACCTTGGACCAGGCAAGCACAAAGGCGAACTTTCCAGTTGGCCTCAGGTTTAAGAGGAGACACTGCAGCTGCAAGATAGGGATTGCTTGAGGAATAAAAGAATATGCTGCTTGGAATAAAAAGAGTCAGCTGAAGCAGGACAACAAAGCCAGGCTGTGCAACAGCGAGAGGCTGGGGAATGGCTCAGAACAGCAATTCTGTTTTCACGATCCTGGTGGGTATGCATAATATAGGGTAAAAGATTATTTGGTTGCAAACATCGCTGGAAATGGGAACTTCACCAGAGACTGCTGCTGTGTTCTTGGCCTCATTTCATAACCAAGACTGCTGTTAACACCTCTTCCCTCAAAGGAAAATGAAAAAGAAATAACCAAACCAAACCAAAATATTCCCAGCGTTATTACTTTAAATTAACGCAGGGCTACAAACCACATCCAGACAGTAGCAACACCCAAAATACTGAAATGCAAGAATTTGTCATCCAACATCAATTCATGCAGGAACCTTAGCTTTTAATTTTTACAATAATCAGCATTAATGACTAACATCTCTGCTAGGTTTAAAATCCTAAAACAAGTAATAAAAAACACTGTCTCAAATAACCGAAGCTTGTTAATCTGGAGAATGAAGTACATCAATGTAGCTTCCTACATAAAATTAGTGTCTGTATGCACTGTAGACTGCATAGTCTGAAGGTGGTCTGACAATAAGTGAAAAGGGCTTCTTCCATTACAAGACACATTAATGATATTAGCACATACCGCTATTATTAAGTGGCTGGTGCAGGTATGTTATTAACAACAAAAACTTTCAATAAGTGAAGACTTCATTTCCACCTTCATCACATACTTGACTTCTCCGAAATCTCATTAAACTTTGGCAAGGACTCCATCAGCTTGGAATTGAGAGTTCTAGCCCTTTAAAAATAATAATAAAAGAGCCATAGCTACACACACAAAAGATGCTGAACATCCTGGACAAGAAAGAAAGCAATAAAAGGGTATAAACCTGCTGGCAGCAGTCTGCACAAAGACAGCTTCACATGCTTCATGCAGTCACTAATATTTAAAGATCAGTAGTGCAGCTAAGATTTAAGATGATCTGCGAACACCCAAAGCACTGCTTAACTGCACACTGTACCACTACTCACATGACTAAACTCTTTCATGCAACCAAATCAAAGTGCTTTAAAGGATTCCGTCCCAGCTCAGAGCAATTATCCAGATATCATTTGGCCATGAAACACTTTTGGAAGAAAATCTTGTTGAGTGTTGCTAAGTGCAAGGTATCATAGGGCTCTCTTGGGACTCCTCTTTGCAGTAAAACTCAAACGTCTATCTTTCCTGTTACTGGTGCATCCACAGCGTTGTAGTTTAGATCTGAGGAGCAGGACTGAGGGCAGCTTCCCAAACATCTCCCTCTTACCAAACTCTGATTTGCATTATAGGCTGGTTTTGTAGCACATGAACTGAATCCCTTTCGTATGAAGCTAATGCAGAGGGTGCACTGCAGGTACACATTTAATGTGCTATAACCACTTACAGACAAATCAGTCCATGGGATCAGATTTCTTTTTCCTTCATCTCTTTTCCCTCTGGGGAGGAGGTGTGACAGGGTCAGGCATGGAGAAGTGCCGAAGATGCACAAAGCTAGGTCTTCATCAGTGATGCCTTCATCAGGGACCTAGAGAGAGCCTACAAAGCTATCGGCCTCAGGACCAAATTCATTTGCTCTTCCAACAACCAGCAACACTACTCTCTAGGTCAAAATACATCAATAAATCACATTCAGAAGTCTTAGACCAAGTCAGATTCCCTAAGAAACATGACTTCTAGAAAGGAAGAAAATTCCTTTCAAGCTCTAATGGCTGGAATAGTTCATGGCAACATTATAGCTACAGCAAATTCCTCTCTAGGAGGAAAGATTTCAGGCAAAAATTAGAGAGGATTTGATTTATAATGGAAAATAAAGTTAAAACTAACGGGCCAAGTTTTGCTTACACTGAATAATACTTAGCACCTACATAGGAAAATTCCCACTGACTGCAGTCAGAGCAGATCTGAGGCTTTAAACATGCAGTCTCTGCTTCAGCTCCAGAATAGCAGTGCTAAAAATTAGGTGTCAGACTGGGACATGCCCTTCTCATGAGAAAGGGGGAAGAAATGGTATGCACGAAGCCCCAGCTTCCTCCGGGGGGCTTAACAGCACCCGGGCTTTGGCCTGAAAACTAACTTTGCAGGTTCATTAAACACCTCTGGGAAAGGGTGAGCAGTGTTGGCGGTGCCCAAGTCAGTGTCAGAGCTTGTAGCTACAGGGAACGAGCCTGGGGAAAGCCATCAGGGACCAGCTGAGCCAGAGTGCTCCAAGGCCTTTGGGTTTAAGCCAGACCAGGTAGGAAACGGGCAAAACCTGCACTTTTCTGCAGGCAGAGACAGTAGGTGACTGCCTGCCTGCCTGCCTGCCTTCTGCTGTCAGCCATGTTATGGGGGCAGTTGGTGTCCTCCCCCCTCCCAGGCAAGTGAATGGAGAGTGCCTGGGCCCGCAATCAGAGGTCGAAGTCCCACTCTAGGTGAACAAGGCCTAAGGGGAGCAAAGCTGTTTGAACATGATCCAGCCCAGCTTTATTGCCTGTTGCCATATCTGTTCTCCAGTTCACAAAGCAACGTCAACGTAACGTGTGCTCTGAGAGCAAAGCTGCCATTTATGGCCTCGGCGGCCAAGAAAGCAGACAAACCTGAGCATCTGTGATTGCAATCTCCACTGCTCCATAAAAGACAAGGTCAGACAGAAAACATGTGTTTCATATTTGCAAATCTGAATGATTTATATTAGAGGAGGAGGGCTGGACCGCGTGCAGCCTCTAGGTTGTTAAAATTTAATTTACTAATCAATTACTATCAGATGCTAGACTTCTTCAGCTGCTCCATATGAGGAGCATAGTTTCCCACAATACCCTGTCTTGATTTCAGTGCTGTATCTCCTTCCAGGGGCTGAAGAGAGGTGAGCTGAAGCACGTAAGCAAAAGAAAAGGACCATTCAGTCCCATGAGCTCATATTTCAAATTGAGAGAAGCCACCAGTGTTATCCCCCTTTCTGTTGGTCATTCGGAAGACAACATCCTCTTGCCATTATTAGCACAAGGCAGCTTTACCTGAGGAAGCAGATGCATTAAAATGAATGGTACATTTCTCACCTCAAAGCAGCAAGTGTGGAGGAGAATCAGTGTCCCTAGCTGCACTGCCCTCATTTTGGCTGGATTGTTTCTCAGCCATGACTCCCAGTTTACAACATTTAAAACATAAATGCATGTCTCTCAGCAGCTGAAACTAAATGAACTGTGATAAAAAGTAAAGACAGAAGCAAGAAAGATTATTGCTGATAAGCATCCTTCCTGTTACCTGGGTTATGAGCTACTGGTTAGGTCTCCTGCGCTGTACAGCTTTGGGTTGCAAGTTTACAGATAATTCCGATGTTGGGGAAATAGTGTGTGTCGATCTTTCCAACACTCCTTAACAGTAAAATGGACGTATTGAAAACACACGATTCACATGGCTTACATGAGCTAGAGACTTTCAAACACAAAGCAACTGCATGAACATCATAGTTTTCATAGCTTACGCTCTCATCCTCATACACACGGCAACTTCCACATGGTCCTAAGAGTCTGAGGGTCTCTTCAAACCTCAGGAACACAGGATACCACCCCTATCCTTTAAGCTGGGTTAAAGAAACCCTGAGGGATTGCAAACTTCTTGCGGACACAAGCAGATGACAGCTGAATGGGTCCTGTCTTTACCCTCTCAAGGATGGTGGTGTCAGGAATGCTGCAATACAGGGGAGATCTTCTAGTTTAAAATTAGGATAGTGCAGAGCTGACATTATGCTGCCTTCCCCTGTCCCCAAGGATCCTCCTCCGTGACTGCCCTTCTGAAAGGCAAAGAAAGAGAGGAACAAGACACTTTTCAGAGTCCCAATTCCAGTTCCCTGAACAACTCCAGTTACGTCCAGTTCAGGATACAAACATCAACACTAGCATTGGTCGAAAATTTTTTGAATGTCCTCTGTTAAAATTAGCTCCATTCCTGGTTAGTAAGTCACGCATGAAATGATCCTGGCTTCCCTTTAGCGTGGTAATCGGAGACCAATAACATTTTGAAATTATGGGTGAATTGCCAGCTCTTCTCTCCAGCTCTTTGCTATCTGCATTTTGGGTGACAGGTTCCCTAAGAATAGGTTAATGTTACTACTCTTGGAATGGAAGAAGGAAATATTTTAAACTGGGGAATAATCAATCCAGTCCAAACCTTCAGATGGAGAATCATTCACATTAAGATTCATGAAACTCTTAGAATTCATTATTTTTTTTCCAACAAATACCCAGCAGGTCACAAGCAGTTGGACAACTAATTCCACCATGGTAATTTATGAGACTGTCTCATAAATTACAGAACGACAGCTTTTTTTTTTTGTTTCTTTTTGAGGGAGAGGGTCAGGGAAGGAGGTGAGGAGGGGAGGAAGCCAAAAAATGTCAGCCTCCAGGTCTTAGGAGTATTTTAATGCCATCAATTATCTAAGGACTGACTGTAATAGACAGTATATCAGATTATGCTAAAGCTTCCCATGCATAATGTTCAGAGGTTTTTTCATATTTCTGAACGCTAATACTTCAGATATGTTTATACCTTTCCAGGACACTTCATTCAACCCTGGTTTCACTAAATGCAGAAGACAAATGCTGTTGACCTGATGTTACCCACTCACTATAACTGGAGAACTACAGCAACGTTACTGTGTGGCAGATTTATTCCTACCTGGCACTACTGCTTAGAAACTGCCTAATTAACAGTCTGTTAAACCAACAGAGTGAAACATGGCAATTCCTATGTAACAAACACAAGGACAGCATGCCAATATAAGATCACTGGGTGTAACAGGGCTATGACTGCAATATGCGACTATAAATGCTCATGACGGAAGAGAATAGCTGACGAACTTTTGAACCAAGGCAGTGAGCAGAACCAGAAGTGATGACTGCAGGATAATCAGCCCAGCAATTAGTCTAAATAGCATCAAATTCCTATTTTAAATCCATCCGGTAGTACTATTTGGAGAGCACTATTTTTCATGTTATTGCACTGTGGGGTTTCTGTGTGCTATTATGTTGTTGATGCCTTCAGCTCTGGGAACGGCTGCATTTCAGTAATAACTCAAACAGCCCCAAGCGTAGTTTAAGAAGCTCAAAGACTATTTGCCTGGAATTAAATGGCCTTGACAAACAGTAGGTGGTGTTTCAACCTCCAACTCATCCTTGGCCACGTTACCTCCCTGTCCACTTGTCTCTTTTCCACTCAGTGCCTCAGCAAGCAGGATCCAGCACTTAGATACCCCGACAGAAGAAGAAAGCAGATATCTTTTCCCCAAGAGAGGGAGTCTGTGACTGGTAAACACATACAGAAGTCTCCTTGCCTGCCATGGAGGCCTGTCTGGGAGAAAGCGGGGGGGGAAGCCAGAAGTTTGCAATCCTTCGCTGCAGGAATCTTGGCCTGTGGGTACAGTTGGCTGCCTTGAGGCAGTGCACCTTGCACACAGCNGAGAGTTTACTGCTTCAGCTTAATGTGCACTTGGAGAACGCTGGATTCTAACTTATCTCCCACACTGAACTCCAGGGACGTTCGATTGCTGACCCAGATCTGGAACCAGACTTTGGCATTTGCTCCCAGCTTTGTGATCACAGCATTGATTCGACTACAAACACATTCATAATTATAAAATTTAAAAAAAAAATATATAAATGCATCACTGAAGAAAAAAAAATGCCATTTCCTTATTTTAATTATTTCTTATCTTTTCCTGAAAGCGATATTTTTTAAGGTATGTGCACTCACTGGTGTGGACAGATCTGTGCAGTGACTACTGCAGTGTTTCGTCCTCTCCTGCTGGTTACAGAAGTTTCGCCCTTTGATTTTTTAAACTTCAGTGCAGTTGGGATGTTGAGCTCCCAGGCTCTTCCTGCAGCCTCTCTGTCCTACCATCAAGACCTTTATATGAAGGAGCTCAACCAGAAGAAACAAGATTATAATCAAGAATTGTCCTAGACTTCTGCTCCAAACAACTTGATCACAGCCTGGCTATAAGAGGTTGCCAGAGGCACACGAGCTGCCAGTCATTCATCCAAAAAAGCCTGGAACACTTTGAAAGCCATGAAGTATCACAGTCTGGCTCACACAGTTGATATGTAATGTGGCATCCCTTTTACAAAATGAACCATAGGGGCAAACGTAATTTAGAGATTGATGGGGTGAACAAAAAATATACCACAGCTGTCTAGGAGTAACTTAAATCTTCATCTGAAGAGTAAATCACTGCCAGAGATTTTCAACCATTCATTTAGACATCAGAAATATCAACATCTTCAAACACTACTTAGAGGTGATGTTTAGGAAAATTGGGAAGAGAGCCAAAAACACAAAAAACTACACTGAAATAACTTAGAAGACCAACAAGAAACATAGCATTCGTATTTTAAGCAATTAACTCACACTGAACCCAACTGTCTCAAAATGCTATATGCTTCTGTATCATATGGCATATGCTATATTAGTGAGCCAGGCCACAATTAACTCAAAGGAGTGTGAATTCCTCACTCAAAGAAAAAGAGTTTGGTGATGTATGACAGCCCT
Source organism: Ibidorhyncha struthersii (assembly GCA_013398815.1). NCBI lineage: Eukaryota > Metazoa > Chordata > Aves > Charadriiformes > Charadriidae > Ibidorhyncha > Ibidorhyncha struthersii. The sequence goes on along the minus strand of VZSZ01009362.1, from coordinate 370,653 downwards.
TAAAAGTCTGCTTCAGAATGGAAAGTTACTGCAGAATAGTTTGTATATTTTAAATTCAAGCCTTCATTTAAACTACCACAATTCCCAAAGCAGACATGGCCTAAATCTAATGATTATGTGTCACATTCGTCCATTATTTGTATTTGGTCAAAGATAAAAAAAACAAACCAGTGACAAAATGCCAGCCTTTCTGCCACCAGAACACAGCACACCCTGAGTTGCTGACAGAGACCAGGAGCTTTCCATCAGCTCCAGCTCCATGACAGTACATTGATTTTATTACTTGCTTCTCTCCAATGAGCACAAACCAAGTTCGGCAGTCTGTCAATTAAAAAACAATGATTTTAATAAGACACTGAGAATAAAGCAAAAAATGGTCAAAAGGGTGAAGACTTACTGGAATATCCCACCAGAGGAAAGGTTTGGTTTCCCTTCAGGGTAAACTGGAAAAAAAAAAAAAAAGGCAACAAAGCCTTCAAGGAATAATACTGCTGCAGCAAAGACAAAGTACACACACCTAAAGAAAGGAAACAATGCAGCAGACAGCAAAGAGGATCCCCTTTATTACACTCTCTATTCATTTGTTGTACTTCTGGAAACTCCACTGAAGAAACATATTAGATCAGAGCAGTATAAATCTGAGATTGACTGAAGGGACACCATAAACAAGTGCTTTCCCCTACAGCATTGCAGCAGAATTGTCAATGATGCTCAAAACGCCTTTAAATCTCTGACAAAAAAAGCAACTTGTATGATTTACACCAGCCATCAGATGTGTGGTTCATGTTACTGTTCTCTGTTATTTGTCAAACAACACATTCCATCTCCAGTTGTTCCTTCAACCATCTTCATGATGATGGTCAGGAAATCGTAAGAAGGCACACGCACTCTTCGCACTGGGCTGGAACCCTCCTTGGTTTCTGCTCTCTAAGTCCACTCCTTTCCACATCACACACTGCCTCCTTTTTTTTTTTTCTATGCTTCAGACATATTGAATCTATTAATTAACATTTCCCATCTTCTGGTCCATAAAGATGAGAGTCTTAGTAACTGCAATATCTATATTTAAGAGCGGTCAATATTTTTTATTATAGTAATACAAGACTACATACAGTAGTCAGCAGAATTATTCACAATGCAATGTGCTATAAGGAAAACTCAACAGGCATAGGATTTTTTTTAACTTTTTTTTTTACTATTCCTGAAATACCCTGAAAAAAATTACTTTGCATTTCCCCCCTACATTTTTAACAAATTATTTCAAAGTCCAGTGGAGCAATCACAGATGTGGAGTGTTTCTCCATATCTATCTCGTGCAAAATGGATACATAGGAATTTATCCTTGAAACAGAAATCTCTTTTAAAGTGTTGATGCAATTAATGCATACCCCAAATTACTGTAAATTTCAAGTTATCCCATTACTGCACTTCCGTCTTGTGAAGAAACACTACTTCTGAAATATGTTTCCCGTTTTAGATATCCATGACCTTCTAAAACAAAAATTATCATGTCATAAATGCAAGCGGAGGTAAGTATATAGCATGTGTATGCATTCAGGCTGCTGCTTGCATTTACTACCTTGGCTGCACGTCAGTAATACCAGATTTCGTTTGGCTGCACTAAACCGACCATGAGGCATTCACATTTGTTCCTATGTCATCGTAGCATCTCCAGGCAAAAAATGTAGCAAAAGCATATATACGCAAAGCCATCTGACAGCCTATCAAGAGATCACAAGTAGTTCTGTGTTAACACACCCAAAGAGAAACAAGTGACTCGTGTGTGCAGGCACGCGCATGCTTTCTCTCTCCATTTCCTTCCTGCCCCCATCTCAACCACAAGAAATTTTTTGCTACCTAATGTCTCCAGAAGGACACATACAGAAAAACAGCTATCTGAATTTCAGGTTGCATACTAACATGGATGAACAACAAAAGAAAAAAAAAAACCAAACAAAACTGCTCCTAATATTAGAGAATATTAAGATCTAAGGGGTTAAAAAAAACAATCACATAAGCTTTCTACATACATCTCCCTCTATCTGAATCAACGGAAGGCAAGGGTGCTTTCTTTTCCTTTCCAATATTCCTCAGCAGCAGAGCTTGTCACCAAACTCATGCCCTGCATCAGGAATAGTCTGAAGTATTTCAAAAGGGGGGAGAAATAACTGTCAGATGGTGTTTCAAAGAAAATTATTTCTGAGGAATTCCCACAAGATGCAGTATCTGGTAAGTTTGGGAGGATAATCTTTAAGACCACTGAATTACCAGAATAACATCTTACTTAAAGGAGGAGTGTTAAATGTACCAGTGTTTCTGCATCTCTGTTATCAAAGGTTTAAAATATTTTGCTCAGTTAGTGTTGCTGCACAGCTGCCTTACCCAAGTCCATCCAGCTTTAACCACTCCTTACACACCAGCCTGTGCTCCGGGCTCTGGTGCAGCCGAGAGGATCCTCATTCTTTCTCCAGCTATTCAGCTTGGAAAAATCAAGACGGGAGCCAGAAAATTACTGGATGGTGGTCAGTTAAATAAAACACTTGGCACCAATAAGACACGTGGGGTACTGTAGGTCTTTACACTTCATGAATTCTCTGCTATATTATTACTAACACAATTACTCTGGGACAGTTGTTGAGCAGTGCAGCAGAGAAGGCATTGGCTAGAAAGTTGTCAGCTGCACACACGCACAAGAAGCCCCTGTCTGCTGCTACAAGGTTTATACCATTAATTCCTGAATTGCCTTCAGTTAGTAACAGGCAGAGGATGCAAATCCCAGAATGTGTCTCACTCCCTGCCTTTGTGGATGAATAGGAAAGTGGCACTTTTTTGAAGCATAGTCCTTTTGGCAAATTCCAGCAGGAGCCCTCTCTCCTATCAGCCAACATACCATTGCATGATGACCAACTTCCTCACTCCTTCCATTTCCTGCTAACTTCCTCCCCCCTCCCCCCCGCAACTTGCTGATTTCTGTCCTTAACACCACATTTTGTCCATGAGGCATTTCATAAAATTTTGTGGCTGCAAGGAGAGTTGCAGTTGTGACAGAATCAGCCAGCCCTAGAGCTGAAAATCTCTATTAACAAGTTATACTGCACACTAGCTACTGTTCTATTTTTTACTGGTTTGGGTTTTTTTTTTTGTTTGTTTTTTTGTTTTTTTTTTTTTTTTACTGTTTTACTGTAGTCTTTACCCACCTACCCTCTGTAACCTGGCTTTTAACCACCTCATTTCCCAGGTCCCCATTCAGAGGAGGGAAACGCAAATTTGTCATATCCACCACAGCTGTGATCTGAACCTCTTGAAGGGCCCATTTATCATGTGCTTAAACACTCTAGCAAAAAAATTAATGCATTTGTCTAAGTTTAGGGGGGGCAGGTGAGAAGGAGATGGGTACCAGCACAAGGGGAGGGAGGATTTGACCTCTATTTATTCTCAGGCATCCTGAAAAACAGCACGGATTAAGTCTTCTTCCTTATGACAAGAGCCACGCTCCTGCAGAGCAGCCCCCTTGCCTCCTGTCTGCAGCACAACGGACTGCCAGAGAGTCCATTGGCAGCACAGCTGGTGGAGCACAGCCAACAGCTGGCAGCCAAGGCAGTCCCTTGCCACCAACTCTCCAACAAGGCAGGGAGCGGGAGCATTGACCGGCAGCCAGCTCTGCCAGGCCGCCGGCGCCAGCCCCGCTTGGAGCAGCTCTCCAGCCAGCCCACGGGACTCACAGCAACCGTCGGGCTGGGAAGCTCAACCATGAGGCAAACCACAAGAGCAGATAACGCCGGAGGAAGGCTGTAGGCAGCACCGACCCCATCTGCCCCGGCAGTGGCCAAAGCCACCTGGCAGGGCAGCCATACTGTGGTGGAGGGCACGGCAACAAGCGTGCGGCACCAGCCGGCACTGGAGGGGAAGGCGATGGGTCGGCCCCGCAGGGCTGCTCTCTTCCCCGACTTCAAGCGGGTGTTTCAAGTCATGAGAAGCAGCAGCGAGAGCAGGTCCCTGTGCGAATGTCCCGAACCAAATCAATACTCCAGCTGAGGGTACTTAAAAGTAAAAGCTGTCCTAGAGCACGGAGCAGAGGCTTCCCACCAGTGGAGGAAAGCCCTCTGCTTGATCTGCGGCACCATCTAGCGCTAACAAAGTAACAACGCTTTTGGGAAAACAAATCCACTCCGGGTTACACCGAATTTAGAAGTACAGCAAAAAAAAAATCGGCATATAAATACATATCCAAAACATGCAAGGCAACTTATGATAATCCATTTTCCCTTTACACGTGATGGGTCCTACTTCTGTCACTCCAGTATCAAAACATTTCTGTTAAGCCATCTAAACTGGTTGCACACCAGTTAACGTCCCAGCAGCGTGCACCTCGGAGCCCGGTCGCATTCATTACCACTATTCCCAGGAGACTCAGCAGATGAGCCAACAACAGCCGTATGTTCTTTAAACGTACGTGCAGCCTTGCAGCTGCCTCTCGCTCCCGTTCCAGGCTGGAGGCTACACTGCTGCACCGCGTACGCACGGGAAATCACGGCTGAAGAGCAACAACTCTGAAACAAAGACCCGGCAGCCTTTTGGAAGGAGGTCGGATACAGCGCTCATACGAATCATCTCCCAACAAGTACTAAGGTACAGGAATAGACAAGCCCAATTCTTGGGGATCCTCTACAGACCATTAGCTTAGAGATCCCCTGCTTGTGCTCAAACAGACACAGAACCCATCCCTACTGCTCTAGGAAGTTACAGCTACTTGCTCCAATTTTATTACCACTACTAGTTGTTGGGGCTGGGGGAGCTTCTTTTTCCTATTTCCTACATCCATAAACGTTCACCATTTATTATAAACCTAGATGATAAGAAAAAAGTTTTATTTTTTCCAAGAGCAGCTTAGTTCTTACCATTTTTACAGCCGCTTATTCATAGCATCTGAGGGATGATTCCAGTCACACTGAAGAACTTCAGTGCCAGATTCTTCAGCATTCAAGTAGTCCAGCAAGTTTCACTTTAAAATAGTAGAAAATTATTTTTCTGCAACAATGAAGTCTCCAATTATGGAGTTCACATCCTTAAATTGTGTAAAGATCTATGGCTTTTGAAGTGTCAAAACCCAGTCGTTTTTCAAACTCCCATTGGATCCAACTGAATAATGACAAGCTTGAATTCTCATGGATGAAAATAGATTTGAAAATCTGACCCAAGTGATAAATGTGATTAATTAACGAACACAGCAGTCTTAAAATTCACATTTATACTTCAAATACCCCCACCCTCTTCACTATGTCTGTACAAATTCAGCACATACAGAAACCCACTTATTTTATGCACTTTTAACAAAGCAATTTTCATTCAAATATAAATAACCCCCTCCACTTTAAAAGAATATCCCCCCCCCCCCCAATCTGTAATAGAAGTACAAATTAAACTTTGGGAGAAAAAAAAACTGTTGATTTATAGAGCTGCTCATACATGCATCAGTGACGCTTTAGCATGTAAGCGAAATGGTATAGGTAAAGAAGGAATCAATCCAAAACACAACTAACTTTTCTCTTCACCCCACCCTCCAAGTCCTAGCAAAAAAAACAACAAAAAAAAAATCAGCAAAAACCTATGACCTAAATAGTGATTAAGTCACTTTTACATGTTCTTGCTGAACAGCAATGACCATTTCTAAAATTAGCCTTGCTGGAAATGAACATGGAAGTTCCGATGGCTCAGGCATCCTCCACACTCAACTGACCCTGAGTCCTTTTGGTGTGGGCACCTCTTTCAGCCTCCAGCAGAGCCCAGAGGTACACACGATACACCTGTCACAGTCAGTATCGATACTCAAGGCACAGTTTGGTGCAAGAACCTTTCTCACGTCCCTGCTGCTCCCATTAATGTTCTCAGTCCTTTCCGGATTTCAGCATATTCAGGTAAACCTTGGAGCATATTTGTGTATTCTTCCAGAAGACTTCAGGAGGTTGCTACATGCTTAACCAGTCCAACTATGGAAACAAGTGCTTTATCTCCATGGCAGATAGAAGAATCTGTATGTCCACCCTCCTCATTAGAAACAGTCTTTTTTCAAATCGTAACTATGCCTTGTGTAATTAGCCAAGATTAAGGAAGACCAGGGACTGAAGAATCAATTATTTCTCTCTATTTCGTGTTGTTAAAGACAACAAATTCAGGTCTGGCAATCGCCCAATATAACAATTTTGTTTTCTGAATATAAGCCTTTGGGAAATGGAGTGTTAAGAGTGAACCACCAAGATGTTATAATCAGCAAAGAGGCAACACATGTACATATCTTTTATTCTGAGTGGACAGAATTGCCTAAGATGTGCCACCGTCTCAAATAATGAAAGCCAGTAGAAAGGTAGGAAAAGTCCGTTAGAAAAACAAAAACCACAGGATAAATGAAATGGTCTGTAAGCAAACGTCTAGTGAATAAGCCACAAAGATTGGACACACTGACTTTCATCACTGAAACCTGAGCCAGTAAGTTCCCAAGACTTAGCCCTTGATCACATAATATACCCGCAATGCTTGGTGACAAGATCTGCAAACGGTCACACACAAAATCTGCTTGAGATTTAAAAAAAAATAAATTCATTTTCAAATGGTGGTGCTCAACAGGACCTGATCAACAACAGGAAAAGCTAGCACAAGTGCATTAATTTCAAGTTTTATTTTTGATGTTGGTGAAACACATAGCCTCTTTTCAAGAAGCAGTATCTGTAGAGCTGTTACAAACACATTTTGTACTCTAATACATGACAGATTTGGAAAAAGAACAAATAAAGCACAGGTTTCACACTGCACTTGGCCATACTGAGTCTTAAGTTACAGGTAATTTAGAAGTCTTCTGATTTCACACATACATTGCATTGGCCATCACTCAGCCTTCATGCGCAATTTTATTTTTCTTACAGTCAACACTGGTTTTGCAAACTTTCTGGTATTTTTTTCCACTTTAAATCACTAAAATGGTATTTACGTAAGTGTGCAAATTGCTTTGAAAGATAGAAACATACACTAACACATAATATACACACAGCTTCTTCTATAGTTAAACATTTACTAAAAGGCAGCTAACATTCCTATCACATTTTAACTGCCTAAAATAGGAGAATAAGTTATATAAAATAGACCATCTTATTTTCAGACACTTCCATTTCTGCAGATTTGGTCTTTGCAGCAACATTGCAATCAAAGATTAAGATTCTACTCCTAAGATCCAGAGAAGCCCCTTTCAATTCAATGGCAGCTTAACATGTTTAGTACAAGTTACTCTCATCCTGGATTTTCCACACTTGGCACAGGGAAAAAGAGAAAGAAGCTGAGGGGGTGGGAAGACAGTCTTGCACATCTATTTTCTTTGGCAATATGAAAAGTATGCTTTAAGAATCTAATGAATAAATTTTAATTTTTCTTTTAAGGGCCTGTTAATGTTACAAGCACAGTTTAAATAAAGTCTGCAAGTTCTCTCACAGAAGCATACAAGGCTCCCAATTTTTCCTCCTATGCATGTCATCTTCTCAGATACATACAACTGTTCACACAAACAAAAAAGTAGACTCCTTGGGAACATTCAACAAAACTGATTTCAGAATTGGAAGTAGCAGGAAATCTTGAAGAAAATTACTTAGTGTTCCCAGTGCTCCTACATGTGTGGGTTTTTTTCCTACTTGTGATAAAGACTCCCTGTAAAAAGTGCATGGTCACCTTCCTGAACAAATCTGGAAGGTAGAAGTTAAGTGAACTGGAGTGAGTTGCTTCAGTGGTAAATAAAGGAGTTACAGGAAAGTCTTCAAAACCATCTTTCATGTATACTTGTAATCAGAGAAAAGCAATTCAATTCCCAAAATTTCATTTAGACTATTTTATAGAAGAGCAAAAAATTCTATATACATCATTAATAACAAAGGGAATTTACCTGTCAGACAGTACCGAGCTACAGGTGTAGTCTTAGTTTTAAAATCCAAGCTGATTATTACATAATACACAGACAAAACTGCTTTTTGAACACCCATTAAATTGAATAAGGTGACTTTTACTGCAGCCCTGCCTGCAACTCATGCTGTAGCTTGTGCACCCATCACTATTGAGTACTAGCCACCCCAAGGAAAGTGACTAATAACCCTCTAAAAGTTTGCCTTCATCACAATTATGTCTGACATACTGATGTCAGACATCACATGTATGTCAGACATATGCTCAATATTTTTTAAGACATCCAGTTCCTTAACACGGCAGAAACTGTACCAACACTTCACACTGTGTTTCTGGTCTATTGTTTATTGAACTTTGGGCATCACGTATCACACACAAATCCCTACTGGATTCCAAGCGATCTCACCCTAGTGCAGATCTTGATTAGGTTCTTCAGAAGAAACTTTTAAGCATAAAATGGTCAAACAAATTTAAGACACTACAGAACCTTGCAAAACACATGATGACTTGAAAACAAATAAAAATAGAGAAGATGCTTTAAAATTTGGTTACTTTGGATTTTGAGCAAGTTTGAAAAAGCCATTTGTAAGACAGCTGTTCTATGCTTTGAAAATATGAAAGAATGAAGTGTCTTCATAGACTAGCATATTGATTAGTAAATAAACACCTAGAACACTCATGAACTCAAACATACAATTGAAACATTGCACCTAGGTTTTTGTTAAACATTGTCTTCAGAGCTTTATATTCTATGTACATTATCTGCTACCTTTGGTTTCTTTTTCAGTTACAGCATGCTTCAGAAACACCGCTAAGAAAGGTTGCCCACTCCTTCCATTCCCAAGGTGAACATTACAAACACTATGAACGCATTTATTTCCAAAGACTTCAGGTCAATAAAGTTCTCAAGATGAAAGATGTGTGTGTACTTTTCAGCTTGCAAGATAGCTTCAAACTAGTTGACCTAGTGTTTTCCACACCCAGATGGATACTGCTTGCAAAGAATAAGGTATTAAAATAATATTCTAAAGTGGAGTAAAAACACGTTGAAAATAAACTGAATGCTCCCCCTAGTGAAAAATCTTGGCTGGCACAGTCTGCCTTAAATGGTGTTAAACAGGAGATAAATAGGAGATGAATGATCCTATATTTAACTCGGAGAACAATCACAAACACATTACTGGGACCAAAAAGACCAACTGTTGAAATCCAGCACTAGAAATTTTGTACCACTCTCCCAACTCCAGTGCTTCTGGGGTTTTTGTTTCTTTTACACTGTGCTTTTAGTAAAAATTTCTCTCATTCCCCCCCCCATGCTATTAACTGAAGGCAGGGCCCTGAGGAAGCTCCTACCAGGTGAGAAATGAAGTCCAAAAGTGTTTCAAGATGATAGGTACAATCATGCTTTTTCTCCTATATTGTACCCAGAAGCTGCCAAGTTAATATTAGCATTCCCATATCACAATTGCAATGAAGCTCTGGTAAATCCGGTACCTTTGGATATGCTCAACATCACAAGTAAGTCAGATATTTAAGACAACCTATGTCTGTAGCTAGCATAGTCCACCAGAATATTCATCCTCTTCCTCTTCAGCATGAGAGCCCACTGTGGCTGGTCCTCTTGCTTTGTCTTGTGCAGCGTTTGGCGATTTCTTCTTGATTCCACCTCCTGGGACCACCAATGTGAGACCAAGCTTGGCATACTGACAGTAAGAAGGCAAGTTTAATTTCTGTACCACCACAGAAGTGAAATCTTGTTGAATCACACTGCATGGAATTGACTGACGCTCACAACAAACAAGCAGGTAACATTCAGTACAGGAAACAGGCTGATGCTGCCTTCAGAGTATATTTTTCCAGCTTAGAACAAGCCTAACATTGGTTCACCCCCCCATCTCGAACACTCTTGAGAATGGGATGCAAGACCTGTATTGATACTGCTTATTATAGAATAATTTGGCTACACCCTACAGCTTCTATGGTTCAAGCTTTATGTAAAAAACAAACAAAAAAAATCAGTATGCGGCTCTGCATACATTACCTAGTAAAAGTTCATGTAAAAATTCTTACAAGTGTTTTTCAATAAGACTAGTACCTTAATTTTTACTATTCAAAATAGTAACAAAGTAAAATTAGTCAATACTGTTATAAAGTTTGGCACGGATGTATCTCTCTTTTCACACCTTTCCTATACTTAACACTTCCTACAATTTAAAAGTACAATTTAAAATAAAGCAGGGGGAGGGGGAACACTATTACCTTAAAATAAAATAAAATAAAAAAAAGAAACTTTCACTAATTAGTGCCTTGCTAAGGAATAAGTGATGAAAAAAAAGCCATTCAACAATGCCATCCTGTAGGCATCATATTCTGTAATGTTTATGCACCTGTATAAGGTATATGGTAATTCTGAGATAAAGCATAAGCGGGAAACTGTTCTGTCCCCCAAGGAACCAAGCAGAAGGGAACTGAAATTTGGTCAACTCGTCAAACAAACTCAGCAAATCTATAACAAACTGCTCTTTCACCTAAGCATTGCCACCATCTGAAAGGAACAACAATGCGGGAATTTACACTGGCGGGCAGCAAAGTAAAAGAATACATAAAGTTCACAGGCACAGGGTAGGATGACAGAGCAAGTCAAAATAAATACATGAACCCTGCTCTTCTTATTTTGTTTACTGGAAAAAAAATCTCTCACAACCTGAACAAGCAAAAGTATTATAAAAAAAATACCCACAGGAACTGCCTACTTACATCATTGTCCATGTATTTGAAGAGTGGCAAATTACAGACTTCGGAAACTTGATCCTGATCTTGCTGGTCATACCCTTCTAAAAGTTGCTCTAGTGCTGCACAGTCTTCACTTCCATTAAATCCTGGTATACTGAAGGAAATCAAGAGCTGATTTAGGGCATTTCAGCAATCGACACTCAGCTATTCTATCTTTAAATGCTGCTAAGTAATAGCAGAAGAGTAAGCACATTTTAAGAATCTGATGGACTGCTTATTCCACAAAACCGCCTATAACCAGTTCAGTTTCTCCAGGTACATGGATCACATCCATAAAATTAAACTTTCAGCAACATTAGTTTGCATGCAGAGAATAAGACCACAATCATGGTCAAGAGAAAAAGACAGTATTCGAATTTTTCAATTTTTCCTGATTAGTCAAAAAAAATCTTCCTCCACTTTACATACAGAAAAATTCTGTCATGAGTTTCTACGTATAAAGTACAAATTGAAAACTTGGAAAATATGAACAAGATGTTGAAAGACTGATCTTGAAAGATTCTTTCTAAAAATAAAGGACAATTTAACTTACACATATGTTCAAGTCATTTCACTAGAAAAACTGAGTAAAAATACATTGTTACAGTATTTTGTTACTGCAGTCCTAATGAAAGCTGAAACAGTTACTGGGAAAAGCCTCCGGAACCAGGGTTAAACACTAATCCAGATTTTGACACCACAATTTTCTCCTGGATGTGTAAAGAATGCCTTCTTGATTTCAATGTATTCAACTGAACTACTTTCTGCTTCCTAAAGTATCTTTCAGTTCAATCAACTATCTAAAAACAAAGAAGTCACAAAAAGCAGAAATCTTGCTTTCTTTCTTCCAATGTATGACAAGTGCAAGATCTCCTAAACCAACATAGCCAGAAAGATAGTAATTCACATGCTGCAAAAGTTTCTTTAACAAAAACATTTAGATTAATCTTTCCCTCCATCTAACCACCACACTAGGTAGTTTAATTGATTATACTAGGATGCTGCTATTATACATTTTGAGACTGCATTCTGTATCTCCATCCTCAAAGTGTAAAAAAACATGCTAATGACAAGTTAGAATTTCAACTTTTTAAGGGCCTCCACACACGATATGGAGAAAAGATTCTGAAAAAATTAAAATCAGTTAGCAACATCTGGAAACACTTTTAATCCTAAACATTTGTTTACAATATCTAATCCATCTTTATTCCATTTGAAAAAAAGACACAACCCAAAGGATATCAGTAAGACAAGAATCCCAGCCATAACAGTATTCTGCTCAGGTTTTAACAAGGAACAAAAATGTGAAGAACTTCTAATCTCCATCTTATTTCACCTGTTGCACATAACTACTTCTTTATGACTAACTTTTTAGTTTAGGTTCATTAAGAATCACCATGGTAATTACAGCTAAAACTGTTAATTGTGAAAAAAACTCCTGACAGCCATGTAACAGAAAATGCTATTGTCGTATTGTAAGTCAACAGAAGTACAGGCTTAAAACTTCTTGACAGACAGTGTCTCCTTGCTCTTTCTTAAGAATAGATCTACATTGATGAAACATTCAGTTCAAAATTATAGAACATGAAGTAGACTTACCTATAGCTTTCTCTCACACATCTTTCTGCAGCAACATAATCATTTCTGTGAAGATGAACTAAGACTTGAGCGATAGTTTTCTAAACAAAAACAAAAGAAAAACCCCAACCTGATGATTCTTTAGAAATTAACAGTAAAATATGAGAGAAATACTGGACTGCTAATATTTAGCGTGAAAACATCATTACAATTTTGGCAGTGTTAGGTTGATGGTTGGACTCAGTGATCTTAAAGGTCCCTTCCAAACTAGAAGATTCTGTGATTCTACGATCTGCAATGATTCTAAGATACTATCGCAAGAGAGTCAGAACTTCATAGCGAAAAAGTAGTAAGCCATATCCTCAGGTGGTATGAAACAGATTATCTCCTCTAACACTGCAGTGAACTACTGCACCAAGGAACAGGTTTTGTGGTTTGTTGTTTTTGATAGTATCTTTATTTTTTATGTGTTTGTGGATTTTGACAGCTCCTGTAGGTAACAGTATCTTATCTTCAACATCATAGTAGTGACAAAAGCACAGTTAGAGGTTGTGGAAACACACACTACTGCAAATTCTCATCATTTAGGAAGAAATGTATCCCTGAATCAAGAGGTACATATTGTCAGTCAGATATCAGCTGTTATTAGCTACCAAGAAAAACTTGAAATGCACTATCAGAAATTGCCTCTTAGAATTTACCTTATAGCATGTTGGGTAATTTTCAATTTCCTTATAAATACTTTTTTCCTTTTGAAGAGACAATGCAGCCTCATCTAATCTAAAAAACCAAAAAGACAGGACTATCAGTGCCAGGAATACAGTATAATGAACATGATGCTAATTACAAAGTGTTTAACTAACACATCAGCAAGTCTACTGGAATAAAAAGCAACACAATTAATAAAACACAACACAACTATCAGCAGTAGATCTTATTTACAGAGTAGGTAAAGAAATAGATAGTCAGCAATTCATTTTGGATACATGCAGGCTAAGAACATCTCTGGTATTCACTCAGAGAAACTTCATTTTTCATAACATTGTACAAGATGAATGCCTTGTTACATACCCTAACAGATTTCTGTATGTCATGAGGTTACTATAAGCTATCAGTACGTCTGATATCCACAAACTATCAATATTAAGTCATGGTAACTGCTTTTGAGTTTAAATACTCTTTTAATCACCATATTAAACTTTAGAAATTAGCAAAACCATGTGAGCTATAAAGCAGCACAGCAATCAAGTCTTTCAGATGCTCTGAAGCTATGTGGACTTGTTTCAAGTTACTTTGTAAATTTCATTTTCTGACTACAATTCTGCAGTGCAGTAAAGCATCTTAAAAGCAGAGTTAGGAACTACATGTTTCAGTGAAACAAGTCTAAGCTGAACTGCAGGTCAAGCTTGGTGCCAGCAATCAATCATTAAAACAAATTCCCATTGAGACTCCAAGATACGCTGTTCTTTAAGAAGTCCAGAATCAGACAGCAGCAAACAGATTTCTTTCCTCAGGTTAGTCACCCAATTCCCCTGCTTTATATTCCACAGCTGTAAGAGACTTTCAAGCACTTTCTACATATTAGCACTGGAAGGAAAAAAAAAATCCTGAAATAGTTTAAGAAATAATCAAAACTGGTGTATGTGCTTTCCAGCTATTCAACAAACACAAAGAACGCAAAGCCTTACAGCCCAAATTCTCCCATTCCAGAACATAAAACAGGTGGTTCCTGGATGAACATCACATATTCCATAGAAACTGAATTTTAGTTTGAAGTGCATCTCTCAGAAGAATTAAGTAACAGTATATAACCCAACAACAGCAAGAAAAACACCCAAGGAAAGTCACTATTAAAGATTCAATTACATTTGAAAAAAAAAAGGCATAAAGCTATACCTGCGTCCTCTGACTAGAAGTCTTGATGCCTTCCCTAGCATTTCTAATGCTTGCCGTAAACGTTCTTCATTCTAGAAAAGAAGAAAAAGAATTCACACATTCGTATTTCATTTTCATAGAATTAAGAACCCCAGACCTTAATTTAAGTGTGTCATCTGTAACTCAGAACAACTGCTAATTATTTTAATCAGCAGTTCACACACTCGAGGGAAGAGTGTTGGTGCACCCAAGTCCCATGGCCAGCTCCTATACGGATCTACAGCGCAAAGTAACATTAATGCAAACTCGCCAACCTGGAAACACATGACAACTGACAATAGAGAAGTAGGACAAAGGCAGTAGCAAAAAGGCAAACCATCTGTTCATGGGATGTGTAGAGCATCAAGCAAACTCTTTTTTTTTCTGCACCTTCGAGGATTTCAAACTATTTTAGTCTCCAGGACTCAAGAGCAGCCATGTTCCCTACCCTCCAGGCTGCCCAACGAGGCAGAAAACTTGGCAACATACAAAATTCAGATTCAGTCAAGTCCCAAACTGAGAAAAAGGCAAAGCAAACTAACTCCTAACTTTTATAATCTCCTTCTCTACGGCATAAGAAGCCCTCAGCTTCATTACTCAGCCACTGATGCGGAAGGAAGGAAGGAAGGAAGAATAATTTAGAGCCTAATCTCAGGCTTTTTCTCACCTTCATAATTGACCCTAAACACCAATTCACTCATCCTCATATACCTTCTGGGACTGGAAAGTTCTTCGCTGGGGCTGGGGGCGGGGGGGAGGAAACAACCAAAAAAAAACCCACTTACTTCAAACACTGACGCTGCTTGCTGATAGAGCTGCACAGCCTTCTCTGGGCTCACATTTTCTATTAACCTGCAATAAGCATAAATAATTTATCTTCAGGTGAAATGAAAATATTTTTAACCTAAAAGCATCAAAAAGACAAGAAAGAAAACCAAAGACATACCCATGCCCTGCATGCATTCTAACCATCAGTGCCACAGACTTACTTTCCAGCCCGTTCCAGTGCAATAGCTGCTGTATCTGGTGTCCCATTCTCCAGGTACATCATACTGGCTTTCTCAATCAACTGAACTGCTTCAGGGAGTCTCTGCATCTCCTGCAAAGCAATAGTCAGAGAGATGTTGCTGTCAGGAATTATGTTTACATACAATGAAACAAATCAAATCAAACTGTAATACCTTGTTTATTAAGATTCCAATTCTTATTTACAGACTTGTAGAGCTAGTGAAAGTTGACAACCAACTCCCTAAAATTCACTCGTAAGTACCAAAATTTTATGTAAGGCATGAATTTGTGGTAGTTTAGAGCAGAAGCAGCACCACTCTTCCATTACCCTCTGACATGAGGCCTTCACCTTTCCTTCTACAAAATGAAAACCACTTTTTTTTCCCCTAATTATCAATGTCACTTCCCTAACCAACTGAGGGTATTGGTGGGGACTACGAGTCAACCAAAAAATATCACTTTAATATGCAATTCGCTTACATATATTTGTAAAATGGTCCAGTGCACAATATTCTTTACTATAAAACTGAACGGTTTAATAAAAACTAGTAAATGAAAATACCTTTAGCATCATGCCAGCTTGTTCATAAGCTCTGCAGAGAAAAAATTTACAATTTAGTTAGATATGGTGTATTTCAGCAAGCTGTAGTTATGCAGCAAAAGTTAGCATGAATCAGCTATCACTTCACTGTTAATATTTAATGCTTTGAAGAGGTTTCAAGTGTTTTATTTAATGAGACAGTGCATGCGTAACATTGTCTTCCACAAATGAAGTGCTTCAACCACACTGCCCACTAAAAATCTATTCTCATGATCTGACCCACAGGCAATACTTGGATTATTTGTCATTATCTACTTGCTTTGAAGTACTCTTTAATTAAAATTCTTTATAAGAATGTGTAGAATTTCAAAGTTACAAAAAGTTCATCTAAAGAAAAATATTTTATATCAAACAGGTTCTGAAGAATCTCAAAATCATAATTTCTTCAGATGGCCATTGCAGGTTTTCAGACTTTCCTAGCCCGCACTTCCATTAAACTGATTTTGAAACAGCAAAATCACCTGAACCATACCGCTTACTACAGCAAGATCAAAGTGATAGTTCATACTTATAGCATATGTTAGAAAATTTGTTCAGATTACTCAGTGCTTCTGTACTTACTTGGCAGCATGGAAGAGACTGGAAGTAACATTGTCAAAGTCAAGGACAAAAGCCACAAAAATATAATGCAGAAAAATTATTAGTGTGCAAAATCTTATACAAGTACTAGTTTCAAAGCAAAGAATCCCATAAAGGCAAGTCAAACCTACTACATTTGTAGGCAAGGTGTCAAAAGTAAATGCTTCTAAGGACAGAATAAATGCAACATACCAAAGTATAACTGCATGTAAATTTATAAAAAGCACATTTATTTAAAATATGTTCTGGGTTACTAAATACTACTACAAGTACTGTAATAATGTCAAAATTGCATTTAGTTTACACTATCCATTTGTACGTATTTAACAAAAAAAGTACAATCATTTCTGAAGAAGTACCTAGACATCTCAGGCACTGGTCAGCATCTTATCACTCCAAACGTTACTGGAAACAACACAGATTTTCAAACCAAAAGAGTGCTTTAGTTTTCCCACTCAGAGCACACAGGAATAGTCTTAGACAATTTTTTTAGACTGACAAATATATTAAATACATCTTCTACCAAACCCCATTACCCCATTCTAAGTAGCAACTAGTCAGCTTCTCGAAAAAAAGGAATAACAATCAATGAAAAGATACGCTTTATTGTTTTCATGTGCCTCAGCTTCCCGTAAACAGGCTTCCCTTGCCTGGTCAAACTGCTTGGCATTCTTAAAAGCAACAGCTGCAAGAAATCAAACAAAGTTCTTATTTACAGCTTGCCATTTTCCTTTTTTCACCATTTCTGCTCAAGAATTTAGCCACCTAAACATGCAAACAGACTTTTTAAATTAGTGGTTACAGTTTACCAAGCTTTTGCAAAAAAAATCCCCTGACAGTCCTCCTTGCTTCGTTAGTCACTTAGTTACCATTAAAAACATTTATTGTCAACAAGACTTCCATACCATCACTGTACCACACATTGTGCTTAATGTGTTTAGCTGAATTTTGGAAGTCACTCATTCTGTATTTTCATTACAGAACTGCAGGAATGCATATGTATATAGTTTTCATCATTAGAGGTTACACAAACAGGAATAGAGCTGTACCATCAACAAACCACACCTATAACAACTTCCTCAACACAACCACTTCAGGGCACAAATACGTATTTCTATCTCCATTAGACTGATAGGATATTAAAGTAGGATGCAAAATAAATTCCAGTTTATAAATGCTCCAGTTGCTCTTCCAAGTTCCTATTTTTTTATTCAGGCTTAAATTAATGAGTAGAAAGGCCTAGAATAAGAAGCCAAAAAAACATGATAAAATTTTAATACTATCAAAAAGAAAAAAAAATTTTAAGAGCAAAAAGGAACCACCTAGTAAGAATTTTACATTCAGCATGACGCTTGCAGTGGGAAAAAAAAGGAGGAAAGAGATCTTACTATGCCTAAAAGAAAACCTGGCAGAATCTCTCTACCTTAACAATACAGTCTTTGTCACGACATACATCATAAGACGATGAAAAAGCAAAGTTTTAAAGCAGCTCGAATACTTGTCGTTTTGTTGGTAAAGTCACAGGATTTTGCAGGTGGACAAGTGAAAGAACAAAAGCTTTACTTTTATCACACATAGAAGTTGTAAGCTTAAAAAAAAATTGTTTTTTTACAACTGTTCTAATCTCAAAATACAATCTGAAATTCATTTTAGAGTGCTACTAAGAGTAGGAAATTTTTCTGTTGTTTCATCTTACTTTGTCTTCACAACAGTTTTACTTACACAGCAATGTACTGAAAATATGTAAAATGTTATCAGAGATTATCCTTAAAGAATACTTTGAAACCATAAGTTATATGGCCATATTTACATCCATACATACCTGCCTTCCCATATTCGGTAGCTGCACTGTCATAATCTGGTTTCCACTTCAAGAATCCAGTTTTCAGACTAAAATGCAAGAAGAAAGGCCTATTAACCATAAGTCAAGATTTTATGTTTTACCTTCAAAGCACTTCAGATATATTTAAAACTTGAGACTACCTCTGAAAAGGAGCAATTACCTATATGCCAATACTACAGTGGCATCACTACTGCAAAAATAAATGCCAGCATTGTTAGGAATTGCATAAAGCACTGCAGCGATCTCCCATAGTTACATGCCTCGCCCTAACGTGCTTCTACTGTCCCCAGAGAGTCTTCACAAATCCAGCTCCTCAACAGTGAAGTCAACAGAAGAAAAATACTTCCATCTACACCAACATGATATCTCAAGATTTCTAATACCACAACACCTGACTATATTTTTTGTTACACATGAAGTTTCCAGTGCTTCTCTACAGTAATTTTTGCTGCTGTGAATCAAAGACTCTCCATTGCAAACACAAATGAAAGTATTTACTTACCAACACAAAGACAAAACCTTGTATGTCATTTATATACCTACAATGAATCATGACACTAAGTGGCACCAAGCGCACACAGAGACATATATATAGGGAAAAATATACACTGTAAAATGAGGTGAGTCATCAGGAAATGTTGATTTCAATATTATGACTTCCACACTTCTAAAACAAATATAAAAATTACCATAACTTGAGTGCACTTCCATATTTGTCGTAGGCAGACACTTCAGATGCAATACATGCTTAATTTGGAAAAACAGTTGTATATAGACTCTATGTTGGTTTTGTGGTCTTGCTTGGATGAAAGCCACACTATGTAACTCTAAAGCAAGCCTTTATATTGTGTTATTTTTATCACAGGCAAAGTCTCAAATGCATCGAGATGAAATACACAATGTTCTAATATGCACACAGTTTGAGATTCAGGACCCTTTTGTTTCATACGCTTTCCAGCATAAGCTTAAAATGAATTCCACAGAAAAGCACTTTTGGTTAAGTAATTTGAATAAGATACTCTGGTACAAGTTTTGATTTTTTTTTTTATTCTGAGGAGGTGTCTCCTCTATCCCAGTTTATACTTTTGATCCATAATTTCTGGATGGCCTGTCACTATTCTTACTAAAATTATAGCATCTTTGGATTCGTCAGCTCCATTACATCTATATGGTAGTGTGTGAAATTGAGATTTATAAGCAAAATGGCTATATTCAGTGTTAAAATGCACATTAAAAGACCATCACATGTAGATGTTAAGCCCTCTAAGCTAAATGTCAACACAGGTCTTTGAAGCTATCTAAAAAGAAACGATCACACATTTCTCATAGGCAGGAAACAAACACACACACCATCCCAGCGAGATTAAGCTCTTTTCTTCATCGCAGTCCCCATAACGCTTTTCTCCCGCTTGTCTGCCTCCCATTACCTTTAGCAGAGGAGACTCCCCTCGACTTTCCAGTTGGGGTCAGAGCAATAAAGGCTACACGGACCTTCAGGAAACTGCTCAGGCTCCGGGCCTCCGAGCCGCACAGCTTCATCAACACGAATTTTCAGTTTTAGGGCCGCTTTACTCTCCCAGTACGAGGAAGAAGGGTGCCCTTTAGCACCCGCTCCACGTAGGGAGGGAACCCTGAGGCANTACCACCTCCCCACCGGCCGCCCCCTCCCCACCGCTCCGCGCAGGGCATCATGGGAGCTGTAGTTCCCCCGAGGCCTCCAGTCTCCGCACGGGCGCCTGCGAGAACTACAACTCCCAAGAGCCCACCCCACCGCGCCCGGCGCGGCCCCGGGGGGGAGCGG
>VZSZ01009362.1:330496-350479 GCA_013398815.1 Ibidorhyncha struthersii | reverse complement strand
CGGGCCTGAGAGCCCGCGCACGGAGCTGGCAGCCATCGCACCCGCTCGCCAGCTTCCCCCACCCTCCGGCCTTCCCTCCCCCTCCGCTCACTATTTCTCCGCTTTAGCGATGTGCTCGAGCGCCTCGTTAATCTTCTGCGCCGCCATCTCGCCAGCGCGGAGGACCTGCCAGTGCGCCCTGGCCGGCACTCCTCCGCCTCCCTGCGCTCCCGCTACGGAACGCCGCGAGGCTCACGGGGCGTCGAGGGGAGGGGCTCGGCCCGCCGCCTCCCTCACTGCGCATGCGCTGCGGTGGCCGTTGGTGGCCGTTACCCTGTGAGGCCGGGGGTGGGTGGCGCAGGCCTTGGCATGACGGGCGCGGTGGCTATCGATGGGGGAAGCTGTCTCGCTCCTTCCCCGGCAACCCTGTGGGTGGTATCACCTGTGGAGGCGGGTGGTTGTCCACAGTGTTGGGCTGTGACTAGCTCTGGGGAGCCGGAAGGTACATCTGTCAGGAACCCCCAGCGCTGTCCCGTCCGAGGCCAACAGAAGCTTTTTAGATAATAGGAATGAGCGCAGGCCTGTGTGTCTCAGTGTTTTCAAATGGAGGCCAGGTTTTGGTAGAAGCGTGTTGCGGTTTAACCCCAGCCAGTAACTAGGATTGCACAGCTGCTTGTTCGCTCTCCCAGTTGGGATGNTCGGCTGGCAGGTGTTCAGCCATCTCCAGGAAAGCAGGGCTCCATCATGTGTCATGTTTACTTGTGAAGACAAATGCCATCCCTCCAAACGTGCCCCCCCCCCCTTCGTCCTCCTCCAGCTTGTATGTACTGAGTGTGATGTCACATGGTATGGAATATCCCTTTGGTCAGTTGGGGTCAGCTGTCCTGGCTGTATCCCCTCCCAACTTCTTGTGCGCCCACAGCCTACTCGCTGGTGGGGCAGTATGAAGAGCAGAAAAGGCCTTCACTGCTTAGCAATAACAAACTGCCAGTGTTCTAACCGTGCCATTTCTTGTCCTAAATCCAAAACAGCACTATACCAGCTGCTAGTAAGAAAGTCAACTCTGTGCCAGCTGAAACCATGACAAAACGCACAACTCATGGGCCAAAGGCTGAAAAGCACTGCTTGCCCTGCGCTGAAAGAAGCCTCCCAAGGCCTTGTTGCTGAGGAATACTGCTCTGACTTGTTTGATATATATAAAACCAAGAGATTGTTTCCAGTCAGGCTGGCATGGTAGTTTAAAGCACAAGGTGTGAGTGGTGGTTGAGCACACCATGGTTGCTATCACAGGCTATGCAATCATGCAAGATACCCAAATTGCACACTTAGTAACTGAATTGAAAATGCCGAAGTCTGTGTTGCTGCCCATACGTCCAGTTTCCTTGACTCCTTATTTTTGTTAATTTGAAACATCCTTGAGTAACAGAAGATCAGTGATTGAGCCCAGGAAGGTGTTTATTCTCCAGACTTGGACACCATTATTGTTGTCCAGTAACCTGAATAAGAGTATTTATCAACACAGGAGAGAAAAAGCAAAGTGAGAAGCTGGTTAAACTTGCGAAACTCTTATCAGAGCATAGGAATCATTGAAAGTCTACATTGTTTACCAGAACCAGAGCTTTGCCATTGTTTCTACCTGAAATGGTGACAAGAAACAATATTTACATTATTTGTTTTACTCTAGGTAGGCATCAGACACAGAGGTCTGAATCGTTCTCCCTTGCTTTTCCTCTTCCCACATTCCCCTGATGAGATGGAAACTTTTCTAACTTTGGTTCTTGCACTGCACTTGAGGGGCTATCATCTATTGCAGATGGTGGAAAATCCCCACTAAATTTTACATATATTATTCTGTGTCCTAGAACAAAGTAGGAAAAAAGGTTGTAGTGAGGTTTTCTTTTTCTGCTTTCAACAGCAGATGAGTGGTCATGGGAGTACTGGGAGAAAATAGCTAATCTTGCATAATACGTACACAAAAAGGTTTCTGGCAAGCGCTCACTGGTAGCAGGTAAAAAGTAGAGGAAGCTATGATCAGAGAGATTCCCCTGTCATCATGTCTGTCTTTTCTTTCCCTTAGTATGGCAGCCAGGGTAGAAGTGGCCATATGAGCCTGCTGCAGTGCATTTCAAATAAACTCGTGTTAGCTGGGAAAATGAAATCATAGAACTGGGGCTTTAAAGGACAGAATAACCTCAGAGTGTTCTTCTGAAACACCCAGTTAATGATTTACTGTTTGTGTGTTTGTGTTAGTGCTCCTGGCCTGCTGTGTTCCTTGGGTTATAAATATCTGTTCACTTTCTAGTAAAACTACACATGTGCACTGTCTGGTTACACTTTATACTGGAATGACCAGACGAAAGATTTCCAACACTAGTATTAAATGAAATAGGATATTCCTGGGTAGCTCTTATTTTGTAGACATGGAACCTTTGGAGATTTTACATCTGGGAAAGATCATATCACAGCATCTGGTGCTTGGCTGTGAATTAGAATTTAGTGTTGAAAAATGACCAGGTACAACGTGAAAAAAAATTTACAGTGATAGCAGTTGGAGCGACAAACTTTTTAAAGTATAATCTTACAGGTTTTGTTTACTAGGCAGATGTGAACTCTGCAGATAGTTGTACCAGTAGAAGCCATTGATCATTAGCCAGTCCTCAGCTGCCCATCGCTACACCTTGCAGAGTGTTTCTGTCTCCTAGCTAAGCATTTCTTCATGTACACCATTGCAACTAAAGCCATCAGGTTATCAAAAATGAGCTGCATAAGCTGATACAGCTCATTTCATCTGAAATGCTGAAAAGCACCTGTGTGAGACTTCATGGGGCTAACCTCTGGCAAAAGGCTGGAAGCAGGCAGCTAGGGACAGCCCCTTCCAACATTGTGGATGGGTCCACCCACAGCCCTGGCATAAGGACAGCCTGGGCTTCCTTCAGAAATCTATTGTTAGTTGTAAGAGACTATCAGGATGATTATGGCTAAATTTGTTTCCCAATTAACTCAAACTTTTCTTTGCTGTGGATATGTCATGTTCTTGTTCAGAAAGCCAGGACTGACTGCAGTCAGTTATGTTTTAATCATCTGCTGAATCCTATCTGCTACTCTACTGGATCTGGAAGGTGAATTTAACTTTTCCTAGATCTGGCTTTCCCAGCTCTGCCTGATACCCCTCTTTGGCAGCAGGACATGGAAAGTTCTACCTTGTAATTTATTAGTGTCTGAGTTGGAGTTGTAACTACAATAACAACAGCTACTACACCACCACACTGAGGAAATTACCTGTGAGGAAGGGAGGGGGATCTGCATATTCCTCCTCCCAGGCAGACTGGTGCTAACACTAACGGTCAAATGAACAATTGGCTCAGACACATTTTGGGCCCGTTATATACACAAAAATGTGTTCTGTGATCACTCCATCCCAGTGCCAGCACCTCAGTACTCCAGTACCTTTTCTTTTCCTGTCTTCAGCTTTAAATCTATATAATTCATTTGGCTGTGAGACATTACTAGTTCCTGTCTTAATGGATATGGCAGAAAGCATACAAGTAACTCTGAGGGCAGCAAAATTAATAAAGACTGGTTTTCTGTAGATTTGTGTCTCCCTGCTGATTGTCTTTAATTAAATAGCAGAAGACTACAGTGTGAGCATGCCTCTTATTAGATGTCAGACAATAAAGAGAGGCATTATAAATATCCCAATAAAGAGAGGCATTATAAATATCCCAACTGAGGGAAGGAGGTAGTGTCTAATTGGCTTTCCAGATTCACTGGACATGAGAGAGGAGGAGGGTATTCTGGCATCTAGTAAGGTGTTCCAATATGATACACTCACAATGCCTTCCCCACTATTTATTGAACACATATAATTTACATGTTCCTTTTCCAGGTGAAGTAAGGTGGCACGTCCACCCAGGTAAGGCTGATTGATTTTGTCAATGTGTAAGATGATGGATCTTGATTACCAAGTCCCTTTTAGTCCCTGCCTACTATCCCTTCTGCCTCCCTTGCTTCCAACAAGAATCCATTTCCCTTGATCATGACAACCCGCAAATGTCCTGTTTTTACAGTCAATTTAATTTTATACAGTAGTTTGCGTATGACTCACAAAGATAGGTACAATATCTACAGATGTGAATAAAGCTCTTCTGGAGAAGAGTTGAGCTACCTGTTGGATTTTCAAGAGCCCAAGGTCGGATGAAAGCTTGTAATTGCCACCATGCCACTTCCCACGTGCTCCAATGGGGAATCTGACGAACTTGATATTGTTAGCATGTCTCACGTCCTGGACTTGCTCCTTGGTACTTCCTCACCTTCTCAACCGCTGCATCAGCGAGTGATGATAATTTGCTTTCATATCTGATGGTTATATCCACCACCAGTGCCTGACCACCCTTAACAAATATTAGGTCAGGCTTGTAGAGCTTGTTTTGGTGGTCTTGTAGGAGTGATTCGTGAAACACTAGCCAGGCTTTCTTCTGAGCTTCTTCAGCCAGTAGGTCACACAGTTGGTCATATCTTTTGATCCTATCTTCCTGAACTGATGGGCAATAACACGTATGCAAGTCTCTCTCAGCTTGACAGTGCTGGTACAGAATCACAGAATCACAGAATGGTCAGGGTTGGAAGGGATCTCTGGAGATCACCTAGTCCAACCCCCCTGCCAGAGCAGGGTCACCTACAGCAGGTTGCACAAGACGGCATCCAGGTGGGTTTTGAATGTCTCCAGAGTGGCAGATCTTGAGTTTCCTGTCCACCCCAATTCCCTTATGGGAATTACCCCCTAAATTGTAAGGCGGTAATGAACTTCCTGTGGGGAATGCCCGTATAACATTCAATCCAATTGTTACTAATTTTGTCTTTTTCAAAGTTGGCAATTCCATG
This sequence comes from Ibidorhyncha struthersii, assembly GCA_013398815.1. Lineage (NCBI taxonomy): Eukaryota > Metazoa > Chordata > Aves > Charadriiformes > Charadriidae > Ibidorhyncha > Ibidorhyncha struthersii. Next base: position 345,619 of record VZSZ01009362.1, on the reverse strand, counting down.
GCCTACCTGACATGGCCACCTGGTCCAATTCAAAAATTCTTTCTTCTTCCAGTTACTAAGTCTTGGAAAGATGACCTTTGGAGCAGAATTTTCCCATTCTGAGACTGGGGTCTCACCACAAACCACTTCTGGAATCACCGTGACTGGTTTTGGGTCCCAAATTGATATTTTCCCTTCCCTTCCTCCCGCAGCAGTCCACAACTGTCTAAATTCATTCTCGATACCTTCTTGCTGACCTACTGATTTTTAGTGTCATCAGAAGAGTGAACAATTCAGTGCAGCTGACAGGCCTGAATGCTTGGAATTAATCCCTTGAGTCTGATAATACACGGGCCTCCATTGTACATGCTGGAATAAGGAATGATGTTACAAGTACAAGCAAGTAGATGTAACCATTCCTTGACAGCAGACTGAATGACACAGTCACAATAGGTTACTAATTATTGATGTTTCTCTGTCATTCAGGCAACACAGCTTTTGATATTTACACTGTCAGGCATTCTTTTACCATAGAATCATAAAATCATAGAATGGTTTGGGTTGGAAGGGACTTTTAAAAGTCATCTAGTCCAACCCCCCTGCAGGGACATCTTCAACTAGATCAGGCTGCTCAGAGCCCCGTCCAGCCTGACCTTAAATGTTTCCAGGGATGGGGCATCCACAAACTCTCTGGGCAACCTGTTCCAGTGTTTCACCTTCATTGTAAAAAATGTCTTGCTTATATCTACCCTGAATCTTCCCTCTTCCAGTTTAAAGCCATTACCCCTTGTCCTGTTGTAGCAGGCCCTGCTAAAAAGTTTGTCCCCATCTTTCTTATAAGCCACCCTTAAGTACTGAAAGGCCACAATAAGGTCTCCCCAGAGTCTTCTCTTTCCAGGCTGAACAACTCCAACTCTCTCAGCCTGTCCTCATAGGAGAGGTGCTCCAGCCCTCTGATCATTTTTGTGGCCCTCCTCTGGACCCACTCCAACAGGTCCATGTCTTTCCTGTGCTGAGGGCTCCAGAGCTGGACGCAGTACTCCAGGTGGGTCTTACAAGAGCCTGTATTGATACTTGGGGTTGCCCCAAACCATGTGCAGGACCCTTGCACTTTGCCTTGTTGAACCTCATGAGGTTCCTACAGGCCCACTTCTCAACCTTGTCCAGGTCTCTCTGGATGACAGTAAGGTGTGTCAACCGCACCACTCAGATTGGTGTGATCCGCAGACTTGCTGAGGGTGCACTCAATCCCACTGTCTATGTCATTGATGGAGATATTGAGCAGTACTGGCCCCAGTATGGACCCCTGAAGGACACCACTTGTTACCGTTCTCCATCTGGACATTGAACCATTGACCGCTACCTTCTGGATGCAGGCATGCAACCGATTCCTTATCCACCATATCAAGCCATGTCTCCAATTTAGAGAAAAGGATGTTGTGGGGGACTGTGTCAAAAGCCTTACAGAAGTCCAGGTAGACAACATCTGTATGTCTTCCCATGTCCACTGATGTAGCCACTCCATCATAGAAGGCTACTAGGTTGGTCAGGCAGGACTTGCCCTTGTCTGGTATGAAAATGGACACTAATCATAGATTAAAAAGTTCTATTAGTTGGATGTACTGGGGATCTATCTTGATTAGGTCCCTCAGACTCAAGTGACCTGGGTATAGTGCTGAGTTTTTACTAATTTCTCTGATGTTTTTAGCCATGGTTTAGTGGTGGTTTGGGCAGTGTTGGCAGTTAGGTCTCTTCCAACCTAGACAATTCTATGATTCTATGATTTGACTAATGGCTTCCAAAGTTAAAGCAAGATATTAACCAATACATGGAGTATGATTGCATCCACTTGTTTTCTTGGGAAATGTTTTTTATTTCCACATACACCAATACAAACATATGGAAAACATGCTCCTGAGTGCATCTGATATGCACTGTTGTTCCCACCTGTGATTCCCAGGTTGGAATCACTGGTGATACATTATCTTTCATGTTTATTTCTTGCTGCCTTTTTGTGTGTGCTGGTAGGTACATGTGTAGCCATGTTGTGACCTGAATTGGAGAACTGATCTGGCTTTAGGCAAAAAAAGGAGATAAAGAGCCCTGCTGCAAAATAATATGTTTTTACTGAAGCCCTTGTCCCACAAAGCCGATTTGGTCAACATCTTTAAGGGTTATGATCACAGAATCACAGAATGGTCAGGGTTGGAAGGGACCTCTGGAGATCATCTAGTCCATCCCCCTAGCCAGAGCAGGTTCACCTAGTCCCTCTTACCTACTTTTATGACATCATTTGGCATATATTTCTTTTGCTGACAGTACTAGCTTCATTATCTCCCAGTTCTCATTATGCAAGAATGTTCACACCCACCCCTGCTACCCTACATTGTTCAAGTGTTTGTGTGGTCTCTCAGTGAACAAATTCTTACTTTTTTGGCTAGGCTCTTCTTAGCTCATGCTGTTCCCTCAGGCAATTTACCAAGCAGTCACAACTGCACAAAGAGGGGGTCAGGAATATATGGTGGGGGCACAAATTGCTTAAGCCAGTTTAAGTAACACGTGCTAGAAGTGTAATCATAGCTTTAGTTTAGCTTCTGTTTCTGTTGATGAAGTAACTTCTGCAAGATAGAGGACATGCATCATTTAAAGACATGGCACCTTTTCTGCTCCAGTTTTCCAACTCCAGAACCCCTGGAAACCTCTCCCCTTTTTCTTCATTCCACCTTCTTTCTGAATTGTTCTCCATGGAAGGGTTTTGCATCAGACTCTCCTGGTAGAAAGCTAGTTGTTCCTCTCACAGGATCCATCTAGTGTTAATGGCTTGATGGCTATTTCATTGCTTTGCAGCAGTTTATCCACAAGATGCTCAGTTCCTCATGGAAGCAACATGGAAAATGAAGTTTGACATGAGCATTGTTCCCCAAATCAAGACACATTCATAATTTGACATGAGCATATATACTTCAATCTGTTACTGAAATAATGTTTGACGTAGATCCCAGAACAGAGGCAAGAAAATGTAAGAGTTTTCATCAGTTTTGAAAGCATAGTTAGATTTTTCCACTTTTCTACAGGATTGTCAAATTGCAAAATGAATGGTTGTTCCAGATGCTACCCTCTGCTCTCTATATCCATGAACAGGGAAGTGAGGAAACAAAGATCAGCAGTTTCCTCTCCAATGGCCCAATCACTAATATCCAACAAAATCAGTAAGTCTGTCCAAGCTTTTGGTCACTTCTATTGACTGCATAGTTTTGCACTCCTGAAGCAAGATTTTCAGAGGAGTGATAACATACTCCTATTTTTTTGGCTTAATCTTTGTCAACAAAGTTTTCTTTAGTCTGCTTCAGAAGAGCATGCATAGCACTTCTGGCATCCTAGCTGCTTGCTTTTGAACCAGGAATGCAATCCTGGACAGAGGGTGCTGTGCAGTGCTCTCCTCTTTTGAACTACGAATGAGACACATTAGTCTTTTAGTGCTGGCAGAGGCATAGCTAGTTAAGTTCATTTCCATAGCATGCACAGTTGATAGGTTTTGTTCCACATGGTAGCATGGAGTAATTAAAACATCTGCTGCATTCCTCCAACGTTTTATTCCTCAGCATAAAATGCTTTCTGAGATTAATTGCTTTGGTCATGTATCTGAACATCCTACCTCATGACACCATTCATGAGATAACAATATTAGAGCCTATTTCTCCCTGTAGAGGAGTCAGTTTTCCCTCTCTGAATTGTTATTTACATATACAATATCATGCTGCTGCAGGACTTGTCCGCAACAGTCTAAACTATGCACTTTTACAAAAGTCTTTTTTAATGAGCTGATTATCAAAAATTATGTGGCAGCCATGTGGATATGCTGCTGAAGGCCTCCCAGACTATGAAGTCAGTTCCGTGGGCAGCCTGGCTGGCTGAGAAGTGAAGCTCTATTGTTCTCAGTGTAAACATCAGAAGTAAAGAAAATAAACCTGCCAGTTCATTTATTAAAGCTGCTGGTTCTTACTCTCAAACATAGCACTGAGATAGTTTTAAAGATATTAAAGGAGAATTTAATAACAGGATTCTGTTTGATTGAGTGGCCTAAAGACTCTTCCAATCAATACTGGGCCTAATGCGCTTTCATATCTTCATAGGTGATCTGGATGATGGGATCAAGTGTACCCTGTTGGTACCGATGGCTGATGGTCCGAAACTGAGTGGGGAAGTGGACACTTCAGGAGGGAGAGAAAATCTCCTTCAAGTCACTAAAGTGACTGAAATTTCCATCCTCTATAAAAAACTCAAACCCCTGTAGTCTCTTTGTGTGAATGAATGCTATCAAAAGCTGTAAGAAGAAATCAGGGCGCTGCTTCATCCAGGTACATTCTGATGTACAGTTTCAGTTGACCGGTCATTATGAACCTTTGAAAAATTGTTTAGAAGGGTTGGACAAGGTGTTCATAAAGGGCATGTCCTACTAGTCCCAACTGTAGCCTGTTGTCTGCTTTTAAAGCTTTTTATTAATTTCCTTTCAGAAAGAAAAAAAAGTCTTTCAAAGTCTAGGCAGACAGGTGTTTCATGTCATTCTCTCACCAGAGCTTATATTTCTCTTCCAGTAGACGCAGTGGTTACAAATCACTGTACTGTAAGCAGCTCATGTGACTTGATGACAAACATTTCGAGGATAGTAACTGACTTGGATCATTCAGCATATTTAGCTGTGGCCTATCCATGCATTTCCCTTTAAATATGGATAAAACTTTAGCAAACACATGATTTCCTTTGCGACAGTACTTTCTAAATCACATTCATTTTTTCATATTAGTTTAACTAAAGCCTTGTATTTTACCTGAGTCCCGTAAATCAGAATACTTTTAATGAATTCAGTTCAAATAATCCACCTTTTCTTTCACGAGACTTAGGTAGATAAGAATGCCAACTTTGGTTTCTGCTCCTCAATTTGATATACTGAATGTATGATTTATTACTATGATGCATGTAGGAGAGAACACAGAGGTGGTTTTCTCATGAAAAGCAAATGTTTAATATTTTGTGAAAGCAATCTGAAAGATCAGGTTTCGCCTATCTTTGGGCTATCCACAGATATGTAATTAAACTATTTCTCTCTGCAAAAAACATATAAGAGTGAGCATAGTGAATTCTCTTAAATGTAATTGCCTTTAATGTCATCTTCTCTGAAAACACTAGTGGGAAAATTTCAATGTGGAGGAATCATAACCTCCTTGTGAAAATCATATTCTTTATGTTTACTCTTAGTCCAGAAAATGAATGTATGGAAATGGGGGTAGGTTTCCATTTTTATTTGGAAGGATTGTAGAAGAGAGTCAACTACCAATTCTTTCTTTTAAGCTGCAAAATGTATTTTTGTGTATCTAAACCTGGTCACCAAAGAACAATCACTGCTTTTACAGATCTGCTTCCCCTGCATACATAAATTATTACTAAAGATTACAGATGCACCTACAGAGAAGGAAAGGTAATTCAAGGTAGTGTTTCGCTACAGTTCTGCATGCCAGGTCTTCCCTGTCATGGACGTGCTTCTTACATACCTTTCTGTCTCTCAGTATTGCAGAGCACTGTGTCATGCCCCACTTGCGTTTTTTTTCTACCTCCTACGTTTTTAACTGTTCTTCTCCCTTTCTTTTCCATGTTGTTTCATCTAGTTCCTGGTTTTGATTTTGCTCTTTTGCCTGGTGGCTGCTTTATTCTCTCTCCTTGTCTTCTAATTGCTGCTTATAGTAAAGGTGTCCTGTGATAGTACCACTAGACCAAGATACATGTATTCTTACAGATGGTTTAAAGGCTGCAGAAGAGAAAGAGAAGAACAGATGGGTGCATGGACCATGTAATCTTTTCCAAATAGTTGCATAAGATGCTACGGCAAAAGCAGAAGGAAAAACTATTTTAAGTGCAGCTCCTCACTTCACCTGTGGCTTCTGGACTAAGATTACAAGAGGGATATACATATTCCCATGTCATTTGGAAAATTCCCCATATGACTCAAAATCATGTGGAAAAAGTAGTGAAGAATTATAGAATCACAGAACCATTGAGGTTGGATGCCATGTATGGAGATGGTCTAGTCTACCTCCCCTGCTCAAAGCAGGGTCAACTATAGCAGGCTGCACATGACCACGTCCAGTTGGGTTTTGAATATCTCAATACAGAAAGCATGCAGGGATGAATCATAAATACCATAAGCAATACTTATAATAGCAATTAAGCTATTGTTATTTACAATGGCTACCACTGAACAACGGTGTAACTGAGACAGAGCTAGTAGTGAATTCTTTCTCACTTGTCACCTTTAAATCAAAATCAAATCTCTCCTGAAAGACACGCTTTTGGAACTTGATACCGTATTTGGCAAGTGGAATTCACCCGTCCATGTAGTGTAAAGGCCAGAGGAGAGGAGCTTGGCTGTCTCTTCTGGAGCTCAGTCTTGTGAATGTAGGTCAATAAATGATCTCTCACATTTAATGGATGTTGTAATGAAACCTAGCAAACACAGGAGGGCTCTATTTGAACGCATGTTAAAAAACATTTAGGGTGGTGCCAAACAGAAGCAGTATGTTCTGGTGTTACATAACCTTAAACTAAATTACAGTGCAATTTAGAGAAGTAGAAGATTCTTAACTGTTTGCTATAAAATTACCATCTTCTTTTGGGTATGTATGGTTTATATCTAAATATTGTCTCTGTGCTGGAGCATAGAAATATAAAAATAAATCACATGAACCCCAGCTGAAGTGACCCATTATGAAACATATAAAATAAAATTCCTAATTTTGCCATATATACTAAATGTATTCATTCTTTATGAACCAGGTTTAGGTTTAGCTGTCACGGATATATCACAGTACATCACAAGTTGGCTTGACAGGAAAAAATGGTCTCTTTCCTTGATTTTACATTACAAATCCTAATTTTTCCACATTGCTACCATAGAAACAAATGGAAAGTAGAGGCAGCAGGGAACAAAAAGCCACTGTTGCATAATGGGGTTTGGTCATTCCTCCACAGAGACAAACAAGCTTTCACAGCTGGGTTCTGCTGCAGCACTGCAGTATCGCTGCACATCCGTCAGGGCAGGGACTGTGCCTGTGCCAGCAAGGAGTTTTGATTTGAAGCAATGGGGCTGTGCAGCCGTTCAGCATCAGCTGTATCACATGCAACCAAAGTGAGTGTGTGTCTCTCACTCAGGCAGTGCTACGAGAGAGGGTGGATATCTCCTCTTTGTCTGGTTCCCCTTGTCCACCACCCCATTCACAGAGCAGTTCTGTGAAAACAAATAGAGGGTAAATAAAATCTTTCTGCAACATTAATGTAGCAGCCCCTGCAATAATAAGGATTTCTCCAACGCTGGTGGCGGTAATGGTTAGCAACGACAGTCATAACATGGAAACAGAAGCCACAGTTTCCTTGTCTGTCTGAGGATGCCCACCTGTGAGGGAACACTGCTTTGCTGGGGCCAGGGCGCTGCTCTGGGCTTTACACAGGAGGTGTCATGGGCTCCCCTCATCCATGACTCTGTACATAAAGAGCTTTGTTCCAACATTTCTTGCCGTGAAAAGGAACAGCATTGTATGTGGAGAAGAAAGGCACCGAATTGGATTTTTCCTGCCCAAATTTGAGCATCTAGCTGAAGGTCCCATGGTAGGAGTGTTTTTCTGTAAGGCAGTTCCTGAAGCAAGTTGGAGCTCAACTACCCTTACACGTGCATCATCCTGCTTATTGTTCAACAGGGGCCTTCTAGAGAATAATGTAGATGTTAACAATCAGATAACACAAATCCAAGCTGTTGGGAATAATGAAGGTGGCCTATTGACAGAAACCTCAAGATCAAACTACTTTGGAAGAATCCATGAAAAGGAATGTTCATTACCAAATCAGAAATCAGAGGTAAAGGATGAAGAATTATATAAGACTCTTGGATTAATCCTTTAGGACTTGATTATCTCATCTCATCTCAGCTGTACACTAAGATTGCACCTGAGTGCCTGCAGTAAGCAATACCAGTTGTCAGCTCCATCACATTTCCGTTATAACGCTAGTTGACTTTAATGTTTAAATCTGTCATGTTAAGGCCACCTCCAGCAGGCTGGTGGTTAAAGTTAGATTTTATTATAATTGAGAGTTTGAGGGTGTTTTTTCAGGACTTTTCTTTTGCCAAGAAGTATAAACCTACAGTGACATAGCAAATGATTTCTGGAATGCAGTTTTTAGCCCAGATAATTATTTCATAATCTATTTTTCCTTCTGAAAAAAATATTTTGATGAAGTAGACATTGATAATTGCTACTAGTAATCTTGTCTTTTTTTTCTTCTCCCTTCAAAAGTTAATGAAAAAAAGAGTACAGAATATATTACTAAAGGGACACGTAGCAGTTCTTCTTTGGATCACTGCTACAAAGTGCAGCTAATCATCATGAAAAGCTTAATTTCTTATGTTATAGACATTCTGTTCTTGACAAGTGGGTTATCATTTCTTTACAGCAAGCAGTGTTATAAAAATAATTCAAGCCACACTTACACATGTACAAACAGAGTAGCCAGGGAGTGATGGACCTGCGATCAGTGGCTGAGACTGACCCAAGCTATGAAACTGGAATTTCTGAAAAGGTTGTTGCTCGTTGAATGTGAGGATTTGGCTCATTACAGAATCAGGTCACAACCTGCAAACTTCTGACCTAAATTTGGATGCAAATATCCTCCTACTTCAGTAAAGTTTGGATCAAGGCTCTGGGTTAAATCTTAATTCAGATCATCATCTGGTCTTTCATTAGGATTACTGGAGAAAATGTTGTCTCGAGACCAGGTTTTTCCTCTCAGATGTTTATTGTAAATTCTGTTGAAGTAGTCCAGATTGATTGTTGTATACACATACTTGAAGAGACCCTATATTTTCTTCACGTGACTGTCCAGAAAGATATAAAGAAAATGACTATGTTACTGCAGTACAGCTGTGGGTTTGCTAAGCAAATCTGTCCCACAGACACATTTATATAGCAAATCTCCCAATCGCTGCTTCCATTTTGACGAACCACAAATATCTTGGCATTCTAATCTCTCCACAGCATATTAATCTCAGCTTGTAAAAAAAAGAGACAGTGAAAACACTGTAGTAAGGATTGCCTTCTTCCATTCCATCACTTGATGCTTGCTGTGTTCCTGCAGAGAGGAAGACGATGGGAAGTAACGCTTTTGTGATGTAATGCAGACAGGAAATCTCTCTAACTCAAGCTTTAGTAGGATTTTTTCAAGTATATTTACCCTGCATCATGAATTTTCTGTCACTACTGGATTCTGCTCACCTCAGCTATCCTGTGGGGATGGGAATCAGAGAAGAATCTTTTTTCAGCTAGTGGGAAAAGTAATGCAGTTTTATCAGGGGAAAGTCTAGGCAAGCAACAGAAGCAGTTATAGATGCCAGTACTATTCCTGATATGGAACATTCTTAAGGAGAAAACCAGGAGAAAGACTATTCTAGTAGAGGCTTGATCAGATGATATACAGGGCCAGCAGGTACTTTCCAAGAGATATTAAAGACTCTTCTGCCTCTAGCAGATCAAACAGCCACATTTATGCTGGTTCTGCAACCTTCCATTAGGTCACTGTGCTCCTCACCTTCGCAGACCACTTGTAAATCACATATCCATCTGAAATTTTTTCATCTGCCATTGTTACAAATGCCTATTTCATACATGTAAGCGCAGCAAAACAGTTAATCTCTTATTTTCCTGTATGTTCAGTTGGAGCAATTGACACTGCAGTTTAAATCAATTGCATTTTAGAGGCAATCAGTAACTCTTTTTTATTTTTTAGCTGGAAAAAAAAAACTTTATATCGTTATAAAAAAACAAGCAGGAAAAAAATCTCACAGTTTTTCCATTATAATTTCTCTTTGAGGTCTTTACCTTTTTCAATGAGTTTTTAATATTACATTGTAACTCAAATACTTATTAGTTTTTCTTACATTACTAAATAAAAGATTGCTTGCTTTGAAGTCAGCCATGCTTGACAAATCTGAGGCTGGGGAGGATTATCAGAAGCTAAGAAATGTCACACCTGGTTAGGCAATAGAACTGTCTCTTCCCATCTTCTGCTCTTCAACAGTACGCAAAATACCTAGAAAATTATGTAGTAAGGCAACCATATATGATACTTCCCCTCGCACTCTCCTGTCTTCCAAACATTTTTGGTTTGGAGACTTCCTAAGCAGGGCTACAAAGATGATTAGGGGATTGGAGCATCTTTCTTACGAGGAAAGGCTGAGGCACTTTCGTCTTTTCAGTCTAGAAAAAAAGAAGACTGAGGGGGGATCTTATCAGTACTTATAAATATTTAAAGGGAGGGTGCCAGGTAGATGGGAACAGTCTTTTTCCAGTGGTGCCCAGTGATAGAACAAGAGGTAATGGGCACAAACTTCAACATAGGAAGTTCCATCTAAGCACGAGGAGGGAATTCTTTACTTTGAGGGTGACAGAGCACTGGAACAGGCTGCCCAGAGAGGTGGTGGAGTCTCTGACTCTGGAGACATTCAAAACCCGCCTGGACGCCATCCTGTGCAACCTGCTGTAGGTGACCCTGCTCTGGCAGGGAGGTTGGACTAGATGATCTCCAGAGGTCCCTTCCAACCCTGACCATTCTGTGATTCTGTGATTTAGTTTTTGTATATTTTGTAAGCTTTGTTGGCTTTCTCTTCCCTGAGCTCGTCCAGTCTTCTCTTCCGACCATTTAAGGTTTCAGCCCCTGCAATATCTTTTGAAGAGGTGTTCCACAGCTCGTCTACCTGGTGTAATAAGAACTACCTTACTTGGTTTATTTTGAACCTGGATTTTAGCAGCTTTATTTGATACCCCTGGTGCTTCTCCTTGCAGAGAGCATCTCCTTTTCTTCTCTTTCTGTGACAGCTGGGATTTTATGGACTTAATAGTTTCCTGTTACAAAGTCCTGAGAGCGGGATACATGTGACATGCTTATACTTGGCAATGCTTGAACATATTGTTGTGAATCAGTACCTGGTGGAATCAGCATACATGCTTAAAGCCAAATTCTAGCCAAAATATCCAATAGAGTTGTTTCTCAGGAAAGATACTGATACAGAGATTCTTAGCGCAGATACCGAAAAGAGTTCACTCTCAGCAGCCTTTCAATCTTCAAAGGCAGCCTCCATATACAGTTTATCCCTTGTAGCTGTGAACAGATTGTATCAAAGGGCTGTACATATTCTGATCTCTCCAGATGTGAAATGGCTTTTATGCCAAAATGGGGTTTATATACTCCTTAAATCTTCTTATACGAGGCTTCAGGACCATGTATATTTTAAAGACTTGGTTTAAGTGATGTGCTTGCATTTTGCTCACCTATTGCATAACTTTGAAATTCAACCACTCTCAGTAGGATTAAGTTGTATTAAGTTTTCATACTGAGATTGCAGCTCATTCAGGTTACTTAAACAAATATCCCTCCTATACATGTTGGAAGCAGATCCCATGCTCTTATGTTCCTTGGATGTGCCTAGCCATATGCACTGTATGTATGTGAGCAGCTGTTGCGCCCTTTTGTGAGGAACTAGAGGCAAGCGCATATATTGCGTGTTGGACTATTTTCCTTCCAGGCACCTGCACAGTGCTAATCTGTTAAAGATCGGAGACTTTTAGGAGATACGGATATTTGGCTTTAAGTTTCTGAGGACAGCAGAAGCTTTGCCCATCTTTCAGAAGAACAATAAAATAAGATAATAAAAATGAAAATGAAAAGGAAACAGTCTTTTAAACTTATCTTCTATATGAGGAACGGCACTTAAGGGCAAGCATGCGCCTCTCCTGCCTCACAACAGTTCTCTCTTCCTGGCCCTTGTCACTTCTAGTCTATCAACACAGAAAGCCCAGGTCTCTCCCTGGGCGCAAGCGCTCTCTCCTGTAGTGCTGCAGCTTTGCCAGACTCTTCAGTCAGCACTACTTTGAATGCCAGCTGAGTTCCCTTACAATGCTGTATTTGACAGGCAAATGCTGATTAGTGAAGAATAAAATGCAAGCAAGAAGAAAGACACTTTTCACGGAGCTATACCACTAAGATCTTAAATTCGTGCAGAGGCCACAGGCAAAGAAAATTGCTTTCTGTCTATTAAAAAATGCTTTCAGCAGCCTTCTTTGTAAAGGAAGTCTGACTGGTAAGTGTGAAGGGAAATGAGACATAGGATCAGAGTATGACAGTGTGCCATATACATTCTTCCCTGGTCTGTAACGTGCATCTGGAAGGATAAGGTCAGAATTATTTGTTGTAAATAACAACTTGGAACTCAGTTGGTGGAAATGAGATCAGCCTTCTTTTTTTTTATCTAAGTAACCTTGATAAGAGGTTAAATTTGGATGTAAAAAAGATAAATCTTGAAGGCTTGTTAAGCTGATTAAAAAGCACTGCAACAGTGTGCTGTTGTCATTATGCTAGAAAAAGACCATTCCCCTTGATTTACCTGTGTCTGTTCTTTGGGGCTTATGTGAAGAAGTAGAACAGAGTTCTGCCCCTCTTGTTTGTCTTATATATCTTCTAGTTTCAATATACAAATTGTACTGCTGTGCCTAGCCAAATAAAACTGTTCAGCTATAGCCCCAGCCCAGTTCATGCGTCTGGCCATATTTAAGAGGGCAGGTTTCTAATGTCTTATTTCTGTGTAGATTCTGGGTCATCCCTCCAAGGTCTTTGTTGGAACATCTCTGTGTCTTTCATTAATCTCAGAGTCTGCTCACAAGCTTGTCTCAGATAAATAACACTGATTGAAGACTTCAACCAAGGCAACAGTCCCTAGGTGGGTTTAAACCAAAGTGGTAAAGATTTCAGCTTGCAGGATTATTTGTGACCTGTGTGAAGTTTGTCTCAAAGTTACTATTCTAAGGAACATTTTCCACCAAAAAGAGGACATGACCTCCCTGTACACTCCTGCTAAACAGGGGCCAAGAATTTAATCAGCCTGGGGACAAATTATCCTCTCCTTTCTGAATGTTTTCTCCTGGTCCATGCTAATGAGGTACACTGGTGGGACAGTATGAAGGACACTGTCTATTCTTATACTCACTCACTTTTTTCCAGACTTTAGATTTTTAGCTCTCTGTGGATTTATGTGGTCTCAATCCCATAATACCTTGGAACAGTTGTTCATTGATTTTTTTTCACAATAGCCGCCTCGCTTTCTAAAATTTACTGACAGTGAATAGAGATGTTCACAAGGATAGCCAGATTTCTCCTAGGAAGTCCACAGCAGGAAAAGAACTCAGCTCTGGTGCCTTAACCAAACAAAGTTTCTTCCTCTGGAATTCCTTTCGAACACTTTGTTCAGTTATTAAAACTGGAGGGGGAAAGGAGGAAATGTGTGTATGACAAGTTACTAACTTGAAAATGAAATGCTTTCCTGAAGAAGACCCCAAAGACAAAGGAAGGTGCCCTGCTGGACCTGTTGTTTGTAAACAGAGAAGGACTTGGGGTGGATGTGACAGCTGGAGGCCATCTTGGGCATAGTGACCATGAAATGATAAAGTTTTTGATTCTTGCAGAAGCAAGGAGGACTTTGGTCTTTTCAGGAGTCTGGTTGACAAAGTCACTTGGGAGGCAGTCCTCAAGGGCAAAGGAGTCCAGGAAGGCTGGACGTTTTTCAAGAAGGAAGTCTTAAAGGTGCAGGAGCAGGGTGTCCCCATGTGCCAAAAAATGAGCCCTTGGGCAAAAAGACCGGCCTGGCTGAACAGAGAGCTATGGTTGCAACTCAGGGAAAAAAAAGGAGAATTTATGGGCTTTGGAACAAAGGGCAGGCCACTCATGAGAACTACAAAGATGTAGTGAGGCTGTGTAGGGAGCAAATTAGAAGGGCCAAAGCCCAGCTAGAACTTAATCTGGTTTCTGATGTTAAGGGCAACAAAAAAAGTTTCTATAAATACATTAACAATAAAAGGAGGACTAAGGATAATCTCTGTCCATTAGTAGATGGGGGCAGAAACGTAGTGACAAAGGATGAGGGAGAGGCTGAGGTACTTAACACCACTTTTGGCCTCAGTCTTTAACAGTAAGACCAGTTGTTCCCTGAGTACACAGCCCCCTGTGATAGTAGACAGGGAGCAGAGTAAAGCCCCCATAATCCAAGGGGAAATGGTGAGTGACCTGCTACAGCCCACAGACACGCATGAGTCTATGGGGGCAGATGGGATTCACCAAGGGTACTGAAGGAGCTGGTGGAAGTGCTCACCAAGCCACTTCCCATCATTTATCAGCAGTCCCGACTAACCAGGGACGTCCCAGTTGACTGGAGGTTAGCAAATGTGACACCTACCCACAAGAAGGGCCAGAAGGAGGATCCAGGGAACTACGGGCCTGTCAGTCTGACCTTGGTGCCGTGGTAGATTATGGAACAGATCATCATGAGTGTCATTACATGGCACATGCAGGACAGCCAGGTGATCAGGCCAAGTCAGCATGGGTTCATGAAAGGCAGGTCCTGCTTGACAAACCTGATCTCCTTCTGTGATAAGGTGACCCGCTTAGTGGATGAGGGAGAGGCTGTGGATGTTGTTTACCTGGACTTCAGTAAAGCCTTCAGCAGTGTTTCCCACAGCATTCTGAGAAACTGGCTGCTCATGGCTTGGATGGGTGTACTCTTTGATGAGTCAAAAACTGTCTGGATGGTCAGGCCCAGAGAGTGGTGGTGAATGGAGTTAAATCCAGTTGGTGTCCGGTCACAAGTGGTGTTCCCCAGGGCTCAGTACTGGGGCCAGTTCTCTTTAATAACTTTATCAATGACCGGGACGAGGGGATCGAGTGCATCCTCAGTTAGTTTGCAGACAACACCAAGTTAGACGGGAGTGTCGACCTGCTTGAGGGTAGGATGGCTCTACAGAGGGATCTAGACAGGCTGGACCAATGGGCAGAGGCCAATGGTATGAAGTTCAACAAGGCCAAGTGCCGGGACCTGCACTTGGGTCACAGCAATCCCATGCACCGTTACAGACTTGGGGAAGATGGCCAAGAAGGCCAACGGTATCCTGGCCTGTATCAGGAATAGTGTGGGCAGCAGGACTAGGGAAGTGATCATCCCTCTGTACTCAGCACTGGTGAGGCCCCACCTTGAGTACTGTGTTCAGTTTTGGGCCCCTCACT
>VZSZ01009362.1:138694-330471 GCA_013398815.1 Ibidorhyncha struthersii | reverse complement strand
GGGTTGTTTAGTCTGGAGAAAAGGAGGCTGAGGGGAGACCTTATCACTCTCTACAACTACCTGAAAGGAGGATGTAGCCAGGTGGAGGTCGATGTGTTCTCGCTAGTAACAAGTGATAGGACAAGAGGAAATGGCCTCAAGTTGCGCTAGGGAAGGTTTAGGATGGATATTAGGAAAGAGTTCTTCACAGAAAGGGTTGTCAAGCATTGGATCAGGCTGCCCAGGGAAGTGGTGGAGTCACCATCCCTGGAGGTATTTAAAAGACAGGTAGACGTGGTGCTGAGAGACATGGTTTAGTGGTGGTTTTGGCAGTGTTAGGTTGATGGTTGGACTTGGTGATCCTCAAGGTCCCTTCTAACCTAGACAATTCTATGATTCTAAGATGTAGGCTCCCAACTCTGCTGAGCATCTGCTGATAACACCACAAAAGAGCAGCATGTTCTCTGCTCCTGTTAAGCTGGAATGGTGGGTCCTATTTAGGTTGCAAATCACCAGAATCATATGAACTGGACCAGGATGGCTGCCTGGCATACTCAAGATACAAAGAGTTAAAATCAGGAACATGAAGCTGGCTGTAGAGGGGAATCTTCTGATTTCTTTTTAGGGGACAACTGTGTAGTAATGCTGTTGAAAATATGCAGGTATAGGTCCAAAATGCAGAATTGCAAGGTACAGGTAAAAGAGGAGAAAAAATATGTGTTAAGATGCCATGTACTGAGTTGTAGATAATAAATACAAGATGTATTGCAGTTCTGTCCAGAATTGGAAATGACAGCCACAAAGGCTGGAAAAGGGAAAGAGCTGAATAAATACTGCATTTGTTGCAGAATAAGATCCTGAATACAGGATGACCCGTGCTTATTTCTGAATTTTGAAAAAGTTTGACCTTGGATGTACGATGACTCTTACCCTTTACCTTTGTTCTCTAGCTGTATTCTGGCATGCACACCCCCTCCAAACACACACACGCACACATTGTCAAACACGGCTGTGCAGAGCCTTTCTGGACAGGCTCATTACTCCAAGCCTTTGCTTCCTGCAGCTTAAATCAACGTCATCTTCTTGTCAGCTGTATATCCTTAGAGGTAGAACCAGAGGCCCTGATGATAGCTGAATTTCTGCCAGCACAACAGAATAGATACAGGATGGGAAACATTTTGCAGATGCAGCACAACCTACTGCAAATCCACTGGTTTGGTGTAACTGCTGTCATATAGATTTTTTCCCCGTGGTTCCTGGAGGATTCTGCAGAGAGGGGGTTCTTATTGATAAAGTGACCCCTGGCTTCTTGACTTTGTGCAGAGCAGGGTTGCTTAGATTCCACTCTCTCTTTTTTTTGTTTTCCCCTTGTCCATATTGCCATTGAGATGATGTTCCAGGCAAAAGTGCTATTTTTTGTGCTCCAAACTCTCAGTGCAAATACATAACAAGGTATTCATTCATAAAACGAACTATATTTTTAGTACAGTTTGGGGGAGGGAAGTATTTTGTTATATATTCAAATGCACAATCTACTGAATTGACAGCAGTCAAGTATCAAGCAATAGATCATTCTGAGCTTTAGTTCCAAAGCATAAAGTGCATTTAAATCCTAGTATTCTGTTCAAATGCAGAACATACACAGGATTATCACCAGCGTATCGGACAGCGTATCAGTTTTGGAGCCATGAGCTTAACAGGAACCTGCCTGACAAAATGACTGCAAGTTGCACTGCAGTGTCAACATAACCTTTATGCTCATTCCTGTTTTACTGAGGCTGATCTCACCTGGATTTATGTAATCAGATGTCTGTGCCAGAGATTTCTTATTACATCTAAGAAGTATCCTCATGTTTACAAAATTTACCTTATGGGTGTCCAATAATCAGTTGGTCTTGCTGCCATGCCCTAGGCCACAGACAGGTGGACTTTGCATTTCCATGTCTGCCAATCTGTTTTCCTTCTTTCAGCGTCTTGACTGTCACAGACAAAGTTTGATGAAACCACATGAAAATATCAAGAGTATCCATACCGTCCATACTGATCCTCTTTGGTGGGTGGTGCTCATATACAGATTGCTCAAAGACAGTGACTTTTGTCCATTCTCTGTCACTTCCCAGCAAAAGAGTTGATGTACTGAGATGAAGCAAAGAATTTAAGAGAGCTTCCTTCTGCCTCCCCTCCTCTGTGGTGGCTGCATTAGATACTAGCGGCCATGCGGAATGTAATATGGTCACACGACAACCCACCCCTGTCTTTATGTGGGGACTGTATCCTCCCTTAGTAGAAAAACAACAGTCCTCTTTTCTAGAGCTTTTGTCCGGCAGGTAAGCTTTGACAGCCTTCCTGTGTTTTATTAACACTGTAGACAGTATTTGTTGAACAGGATATGTACTTACCGAAATATCTGTCTCCTGAAAGAGTTATTGTTCTCTGATATTTTCTTTCTGTTGGGTCACCAGAAGTTTATTCCCATATACTCTTTCATTAGGGTATTAGGGTTTTTTTTTATTTTCTTTAGGTTTTTTAGGGCTGAGTTTTTTTTAAATTCTCATGGTTTAATTGCAAGCTGTGGGGGCAACACCATAGATCTTGGAAATTGAAGGATAATCCTTTGAGATGCAAAAGGTGACCAGTATAAACAAAGAGAGAAATTAAGTTACTGAAATGACTATCAGTGTCAGCACCTCAACTGACTGGGGAAAGACACTCTTTGAGAAATACACTAAGAAAATACGAACCGAAGACAGGATTTTCACAGGGAACTATCATCTTTTCCACTCCAGATCTTAGCCATTATTTTATATTTGTTGTGCATGACTTTTTTTAGCTCACAGAAGATATTTTGTCACGTCCACTGCCTTCCCATTTGAAAATGTCAGTAATTTAAAGTGTCATCCTATCATGCAATGATGTGATTCAAAAGAATTTTAAGAAGTTTTATCCCTTGGATGTTCTGTTTTGTTTTTTTCCCAATGTGTTCACTAGCTTGGACTCCATATGTATTAAGGTCTGAACATATCACTATAATGTGTAGCGCTGAATGCAAAACTGGGACCTATGATCTGTGGATTGCAGTGTTCAAACAGTTGTTTTTCCAGCGCAGGGGGCAGTAGGTGAAAAAGAACATCAATCGGAAACCCACAGTCGAGTCATACAGACATCCTGGTCAAACAGAAGTTCCCCATTTGACTGATAGGAAAACCAAAGCACAGGAAGCTCGTATCACCAGGCTGCAGGTGTTTCCCGGGAAAAGACTATAGTTTTATGGGTCTGCCGTAGAAATGGCTGCTCCACTGGGGCTGTGATTTCTAGGTGTTACCATAACACAGATAATAACGCTTAATGTCAATGGTAAAGGCAGAGGCAAGAGCTGGATTTGAATCACCCAATTTGCAGTCCCAGATATTCATTGCTAGTTTATTGTGCCATATCTCTTCAGATCAACTGAAAGTGCTGGTATTTTTCTTGGAAGATAGAGACTGACAAGCACTAGCTAAGGAGAAGAGCCAGGAGGTAACATTCTGGTATCTTATTTGTTGGCCACACTCCCTTTAGACTGGTTCATTTTATTAATGCTCTTTCTTCCTATTATTGTCTCTTTCAGTAGAGTGTTATAAATTCTGACCATTTTCCTTTGAACTGATTCCTAATCCATGTTTCTTGTTTAGGAAAATCAAGTGTATTTGAAGGTAAAGTTAGCATTTTCCTAATATTTCCGTTGCTTTGTTGTTGTTACTGCTCTGATGTGGGAAGACCTATTGGCCACAGACGTAACTCCCTCTTTACACACAGCTGGCAAATGAAAACAATATCAGAACATCTCCATGACACACAAGGCTTTTATACAGTGATGTTTCTGACTTTACTGCAGTTTCCTTTGGAAATGCTTAAAACAACTACATCTGTTTCCTTTCATTGGGATTTTGTGTTCTTTAAGCCAAAAGGAGGGGATAAAACTCATTAATTCTGAACAATAATTGCAATGTCCTATATAAATATTTTTTAGACTGCAGGGTTTTTTTTTTCTTTCCACTAAAAATATAAAATAGCTTGTCTGTTCAATGTAATGAGAGTTCCTGGATACTTCTACATTGCTCTGTTATGCACAAATACTTGAACTAGATTTAAACAACCTGGGTCAGATGTTGGTATCAAGCTAGCAGCGCCTACACAGAAAGCAGTGCAGAGCCAGACGCCTAACGGCAGGAGAGAGCACAACATGGGTTTAATTTGCCATGTTTCTCAAGTGCATTTTGCATCCTGCAGTGACTGTCAGCCTGTCATAGCTAGACTGCTACCACCCTGAGGATATCCTTCCTGAAAATGCAGCAGAGACGTACCTCCTGCAGCAGACGCTGTAGCTATGTCTCAGCCTAGGGCCAGAGCGTGTCTGGCATCCTTCTGTGGCACCGTACATCAAAGATGGTGAATGCAGTTGTAAGCCAAGAACGGTTTTTTGAAGGCAACCTACATTTTGCCAGTATTACAGAGGCGTAAAATTGAGTTATGCAAGCTACATCATCTAATCCAAAACAAAAAAGCAATGTCATCTCTCCCCCTAACTGAGGTCTGGGTCTGTCTCTGGATCCATTTGTGCTTCTCAGACCTGTGCTTTTCTAACAGGTATATACAGCTGTGGTCTAGTGTTCCCTGCTTAAGAAATTGTTATTCATCTGTCTTGAAATCACTCTTAATCCAGGCCAAGATAAAGTGCAAATCAAAGTACTTAAAACATTTAGAGTAGATTATACATTTAAAAATGTTTATAAATAAAAGCATGCAAGTGTCCTGGTTCCAGCGGGGATAGGGTTAATTTCTACAAGGAGCTGGGATGGGACACAGCCGAGATGGCTGACCCAAACTAGCCAAAGTTGTATTCCATACCATGTGAGCTATGCCCAGTATGTAGCCGGGGGCACCACTGGGGAGTTGGCTGGGCTTGCTGGGTGCTAGTGGGTGGGCAGTTGTACACTGATCGTGTTTTGTGTATTTATCAGTATTATTGATGATGTTTTCCTCTTTCCTTTGCTGTTCTGTTAAGCTGCCTTTATCTCAACCCATGATTTTTGCCTTTTTCTTCCAATTCTCCTCCCATCCCACTGCACTTGATTGAAAAATGCTATTCTAAACCACTCATTTGTTTTTGGAGTGTGGGTTGTGAGACATTTAATATGGACATGAAAGACAAAATGCACAGGGTGACTGAAACACAGGCAAGGAGTGGACCTTCTTCACAGGTTAAAATAAGTGTCTTTTTCAGGGGGAGTCTCAGAGTAATTCCAACCTGGGATATTAGGCCTGGGACTAAGTTAATTTACTGGTTATGAACATAAGTGAAAAAAAAAATCCATTTATTGGTTAACTAGTTTGTTGTTTTCATCTTAGCATCCTCATCCTTTATCATTTTCTGTCACTTGCTCTTCCACAGTTTAACACTGCGCACACCCCCTTTTTCACTCCAAAGTCTGCGTAGATACATGCCAGGGACCATGTAAAATAACCACAGAAAACTGAGATGTACAAGCTGTGTACCTGAAATGAAAACGGAACTTATGGTTCCCATAAGTTGGGGGATGGATGGCATCAATGGAAATAGGCCATTTTGGCATTTACTTCCTTCTGGCATGAAACACAACTAAAAAGTAAAGAGCTAGATACAGCTCACTATATGCAGAGAGGGAAGAGGGGAGACTATAACATTACAGCTGATATCAGACGGTAAAAATAATTCCTTAAGATGGTACATTTGCTTTCCATTTAACAGTCAATAAAATAGTTTTGTTTGATGTTCCGCATTAAGATCTGTAGTAGTTTAGATCTAGATATGTGAGGAAACTTCCTTTCTATTACCTTTTAGAAATAGTATCCTTAAATATTTTTCTCACCACTTTCCTAAGCTTCTATTTTTTCCTATTTTAAATTTACTCCCTTCATCTCTATGTCACTGAGACAGACAGCTGTAACACTGCAAGAAGTACATGAGTCAATGCTGTTCACTGTCCACACAGATAAGTTACTCAAGCTATGAGATATCTGCTTTTGATAAGCTTTTTAAAGGATGTGCCCTGTCTTTATAAATCTAACATGAGGTCTTACCACAGGTTCAAGATTCAGGTGCAACAATGAAACGGTAATTTAAGACCTGTAGGTTTGGCCGTTGCTATTTTTAAGTTTAAATGTCCATTGCCAAGAGTCTTACATCCAAAGCTGACCATCCTTAAGATTGCTATGATCTACTTTGGAATACATTCACATACTTGGATACATTCACAAAAACTATTCTGGCACAAAAACATTGAAAAAATTCATCAGTTCCAGTATTGATGTAGAAATCTACAATAATTTGGCTCTGATTATGTGGCAGTATGCGGGGAGCTGTAGGAAGAATTCTTTCCTCTGAAGTACTGCACAGGGCTTCTCGATGTTCTGGGAGCCTGTATTGCATGTTGTTAAAGGCAGGATACCAGAACCCATGGAATAAGGTTGCTGCTGTGTTTGGAGACACAGTTGTAGAGTCAACACAAAGACCATTCTTTTCCTAAAGCTATGCTGAATATAATGAGCATGAAAATACACTAGACAAGGGTAGACAGCTCATGCTCCATGGTACCTGGAGAGCATAAGTTGTAGGAAAAGACACGTTTGGGATCTGAGAAACTGGAGGTTCGAGAAGCTGTCAGGGTGAAAATGTAATAGTAACTGGAAATTTCAGTCACACCACTGCAGACAAGGTAAACATCCCATGAGGGAAGGCTGATCTAAACTGTAATTAAAGAAAAAATTATGAAAGATCCAAAGAAGAGAGGCAGCTTTTTGGTTTAGGCCTGAGGAGTAAGCAGGAGCTGATTCACATGTTAGTTCAAAAACATTCTGGGTCAAGGATCATAATGTGATGAAAATCCATGTTCTCAGACAGAAAAAGCTAGCCAAAAAATACCCCTCCTCTTCACCTCCCCAAAAATGCAGACCATTGGCAGTGAATCTCAGAAGAGTCAGTATAAGACAAGACAAAGCTAATCAGGTGGAGCAACTAACAGGGTAAAACCCTTGGGAGAATGAGAGCAAGAAGACAGTGTAAGTGCACTATGTTAGAAGGTTAAATGTTTTCTACCAGTTAAAAATTTTCAGTCAAAATATAAAGAAACCAATGCAGATGAAAAAGAAAGAAAAAAAAGCTATCAGGAGTAAAAGTGTATTCTTCAAAACTGCAGGTTATGTTTAAGATGAAAATGGAAGAGAGCATAAACATTGGCAAGATAAAAATTAAGCCATAATAAGGACAGCCTATATGAGGCATGCAGTTTACCAAAGGTATTAAAACTAATAATAGAAACCTATTCAAACATCAGAAGCAGGCAACATGCCAGAGAATTGGTGAGGCTGAAAAATGACCTATGTGTAAAAGGCATACTCAAGAAAGATCAGACTAAAGCAGAAAACCTGAAGTTGACACCAAGGCTTCACTGTTCACTGCAGAGAAGTTTCTGGGGTTTCTTATACCAGGACCATTCTTTACAGGGAAAGAGTCTGAAGATTTATCTCAAACTGAAGTGTTGATACAAGGACTTTTGTGCCTAGAAAAAAATGTAAACCACACAATAACTGATAATCAGGACCATGTGATATTTACCTAAGTGCTCCAGAGGAACTCCCTTTGAAGGCTATGAACGAACTGTGGTCCATGATATACTGCTTAAATCAGCTCAAGAGAGAGAAATATAAGGTGATAAATACGATGGAAAAAACAAAAAGAACAGAGTTAGTGCATATACGGATAAATGTGATGTATCTAGGAAATGCTTGAAGAGGAGAATAAAGCCTTTTAGAGGAAAAGTATTACCTTGTAAATCTATTACAGTTCTTTGATCTAGTCACTGAACTTGTAAGTAACATTGATTCAATTGATATAGTGATTTTATCAGCAAGCATTTGACATCTCTCAACAGAGATGCTTAAAGGAACTAAGCTGTCATAGGAGTGGTCACATAGATTATTAATTTTTTAGAAAACAAAGGGTAAGAATAAATGGTTGGCTTTTGCAATTGAAAGAGGTTACCAGTAAGGCCCAAGGGAGCTATACTGACTCATGCAGTTCATTAAATGAATTGGGAAGGGACTGAAGAGTGAGGTGATGAAGTTAGTAAATGATACAGAATTATTCAGGCTAACCAAAACTAAAGTGGACAGCAAAGAGTTGTAGAAGGATCTCATGATACTAAGTGACTGGGTTCAGAGAAAGTAAATAGGGAACAATTAAGTGAAACAATTTATTGGCAACTAATGAAATTATGCGGCAAGCGGTTTAAAGCAAACAAAAAGAAATACTTTTTCTGCAAATAATTAAAATTTGGAACTCATTGCCACAGGATGCTCTGGAGCCCAGAGTTACTTTTAGAAAGTAATTAAGACAAATTCACAAAGAAACAGATCATACAGCATGGCTAAACACAACAATGTAGGTATAAATTCTGGCTTAAGGAGCCCCTAAACAAGTCACTATTGGAAGCTAGGAGGTAAAGCGGTGGAAAGGTCATTCAATAATTGCACTGTTCTTATATTCTTCCCCTAGGCATCTGCTATCAGCTGAATTACGGCCAAATGAATGAAGAGTTTTGAGCACTGACTTCTAAGAATTGGGATTATCCTATTCAACATTTCCTTTTTTTTGTCTTGCCCATGTGTTTATATTTGTCTCATCTTGCAGGTTTGGGACAAGGACATTTATTGTATGTTTATACAGCAGTTAGGGCGATTAAGCCTAACAGCATTTAAATTTTAGCTCTGAGCTTCCAGATGTTATTATAATATAAATGTTGAGCTACCTTTCACAGAAAAGGCTTGTTATATTACCAAAAACAAACAAACAAACAAAAACCTCTGTTGAAGAAAATTAAATTGCAATGTCAAGCACTTCAGAAAGATGTAATTTAAAGTTCTCCAAGTAAACTTTAACCTTTGCAGTCCAAACCTGGCAAAGCTGTATGCAAATGGAAATTGCTACAGAGAGGAGAAGCAATCCAATGTAGGTGCCACGTTTAACTCAGTCTCTTTATGTATTCATTTATCATTTTATACACACATTCCATTCATACACACACACAAAGTCATAAAGTCTAATAATGTAACTGGGTCCTTCATTTTACACTTTCAGCATGAGTAAGGGAAGAATGCTAAATGAAAGAAAACAGGAATGAGGAATCTGTGAATCCAAACTGTAAAACAAAAGGGAAGAAGGCGAAGCTTGAGGGAACAACTTTGTAGAATTGGTATATTTTCTATTGGTTAGCAAAGAACTTGTGTCATTAGTGAGACAAAATTATGGAATTCTTTTCATTGGTAGGAATGCATTTGGGACAGCTGGCTTGGTTACATGTGTTCCAGCACTGAGCAGGATTCCATATTGAATGAGCAGTTGTAGGATTTCCTTCATGATCAAATATAGACATAATATGAAAAAAATGCGTTTATTTCTACTAAAAAAAAAAACCAACAGAAATGCATTTGAATATCTGAGTCCATATCTTTTGGATGTGAAGAATGAAGTTCAGATTCTGTGAGCAAATGAAGAGGAGTTTCCTTGCTGGTGATTTTCCAGAGAAAGAAGAGTCCAGGGCACCATTATGTCAGAGAGGCAAAATACAAAAATGGAGAGGTATGGAGAGAACAGGTAGCCTGAGTACTCTGTTTCTCCCTGGGATCTATCTGTCTTCCTTGCAAACCTTTTATTTTAAAACTTTGATCTCTTTGCACCAGGGATGTCTAGTTACTGAATGCCGCTTTTTGGGTGCTGTTCACCTTATTTATACTACAGTTTGTCCCTCCCCCTCTGTACTGATGGCATGATCTGCTAAAGGTGTCTCAATTAGGACCATCTGGAGATCAATGCCTGAAAGTCTTTATCCTTTAAGTTTGGTTTTCCCTTAAGTCAAAATACTGAACAAATTTTGGTATAAAGAAATATACAATCCACGATGGAGCTGGGCTGTGCATACAGTCTGGGTGTCCATCCATGGTGCCTAGAAGAATCATGTGGGATGTGGTGAGCTTCATTTGACATATTAACAGTCTCCATTTGCATCCTATACAGCTGTAAGGTGCAGTAGATGGTGTTGGGGAAGATGGTATGTTTCTTGCATTCCCATTGGGAGGCATCGTCTCATCATTGACTAACACCAGAGGAGATACCGAGGACCATGAGCAATCTTCTCCCAGCCTCAGCATCAACCAGCCAAGTTAAGTAAGCTTTCTCCCAGGAGAGGGAAAAAGTATTTCTTTCCCCAGACCCTTTCTTCTACAGTTCCTGCTTGTGAGCAGGGGCTAACTGCTGACCAGGTCCTTCTGTTTTCATCCTTTACTAAGCTCAAAAAACCTGTCCAGTCTCTCCATGAAACAACCAACAGAATAAATTGTTTAGCAAGCAGTAGAAAGGCCACAGATTCCTGTGCCCAGCCACCCAGCTCTGCATGGTGGAATAGATTTGTAGGGTGAAACAGTTACTCTGCACCCCACAATGCTGAATTGGCCCAGAACATGGTGCGCAGATGTGAACCAGGCATAGGTTTGCCCAATAGAATCTGTGACGGTGAGTGCTTCCTTTTTGAAGTCTGTATGCAGTTTTCTGTTGCTGATGGTCTGATTATTTGTCCTAATGCAGTTGTTTACATTTAGCTGCTAAAATAGATGGCTCATCTGGAATAAAAAGTGTCTCCAGTGAGTGTTTTTTCTCTTTTTTTTTTTTTAATAAAAATCTTTATCCTGTTTTCTTATAGCTCTGTTGTGACTTCTGGGGATACAACAGAACAGAGAGCTGGACAGCAGTTTGCTTTCTAAATAATCGTGGAATATTTACTTTTACCTGACAAACTTCTGATTACCAGAAAATGTACCAGTGTACAAGCTAACATGCTGCTGCAGGATATCATGGAAGCAAGTGGCTTTGTAAGACTGAAAGAAGGGTTAGGTACTTACGAGAATACCAATAGCATCTGCAGTTACGCCAATGAGGATAGAAGAAGATAAGGTTCACCAATTGTTGCACTTCTGGGCATAAGCTATTCTCCCAGTGAGGTCAGAAGAACTTACCTTTTTGCCATCTTTAAACGTTAGCCTGTATGTGAATTTGTGTTTGTGAATTTAAAGTATCTGAGACAGGCTGATTCCAGTCTTAATACCAGATGATACAATGAAAGCTAACAGTAAGTTGCTTCAGGGTAACATTGCTTTTCTTTGTGACGATGCTTTGTGCTGCTTCTAGATACCTCTGATGTCACCTGCTGCATTAAATGAAAGATACTCAGCCTCTCTATTCACATGGGCCGTGAACTGACAGGAAAGGGGAGTTTTGCACCAGTGCCAGTCCCTTACTATGTGTATAGTTCTGCTGTTGACCTGTAAAGGCATAAATGAGCTGTGTTTTCCCGCTTGCTCCTAAGTAGACCATCAGCAAATCCCCAGGTGGCTCAGGAAAGCAGACAAGCACATTTTTGCTGCCCTAACAACTGATTTTTGGCCCTCAGACCATGAGGATCAGGCTCCAGGCAGGCAAGGCCAGATTAATTGGTTAAGGGACCATCACCTGCTTCCAGGCTCCATACTTCCCTGGGTCCCTCTCACATAACTAGCTATATCTTGATCAGATAGAAACATAGGCCAGAGGGGTAGGATAGGTGAATGAGACAAATGGTTGTCTCTAAGTGAAAGTACAATCCTGTGAAGTGCTGAACTCTCACAGCTCCTATTAACTCCCACTGTCCCAAACCAGTGAAATACTCCATACCTCTTTGGAGCTGGATCTTTGTTTCACCATTTTAGTCTTTCCTGGTTAAGGACAGACATCTTGCTATCCTTACTTAAAACCTTAGAAAGGAAACATAAGGTAAAGACAAATTCCAGTCACACCCACAGGCTGTCTGAGTTACAGCATAGGCTGCTCAGGCTTGATTCTCGGTCAGAAATATATCTCAGCTGCTCACTGAAATGAACAGACGATAGCACCACCCTATTCCATAGGGACACTGTGAGAATGAAACCGTGAAAATTACATGTCACAGTAGTGAGAAACAAGGAAAGGGATACACATAACTGAAACAGATTTTGCCTCAAGGAATTTTCTTTCTTATCCTTCAAGAAACGATTGAGGCCCGATACTTGTGCTGTCACTGTAGCAATCTCTACAGAGTGAACAAAACTACCTATGAGGACCAAGTTCCTATAAATCTGAATAGGGATTAGGTGCTTACCTATCTTACATGCTTAATAAATGGGATGGAGAGCTAGAGGTGTCTTCATGGAACCTCAAGAGGACACAGTATTATACAAGCCCCAAGGAAATCCCCACATATTACGGTTATGTCACCCCTTTTATCTGGGATGTGCACACTCTCAAACACAAATTCCAGCAGGTCCATGTATGATTCTGAAGTCATCTTTTCAATTAGTACATCCTGGCATGGATACATCCCTGTACCATGGCCATGAAAATGTGTCTTGGAGTTACATATCCCATACTTGCTTTGAAAACAAAGTCAACATATTACTTCTTTAGACACATGCTTAGCGATCTTGGCAAAGCATGACCTTGTAAAGGTCAGAAAATGTGTGCAAGTTTACAGACTAACCACAGCCATCTAACAATCACAAGCAGCTTATGCAAAGCTGTTGTCCTGATATTGCTTTGTGCCATTCCTCATTATTTTTAGAAAGGTCTGCCTTAGCTAACACAGAGATTATTCTACATTTTAATTTACAATTGTTTTCACATGTACTCTAATTAGTACAAGGTCAAAAGGAAGGCTTTTGAAAGGAGATATGAGGTCTTTGTTGCCACCAGACGACAGCATGTTGAAAAGTTACGAAAATGTCATGGCAGAATAAAAGAGGGATTTTGCTTTTTGTTTTGCTCCTAAACATGAATTGCTGAGCGTTCAGGAGTTCTTTGGATCGGGGCTCAGTCATCACTTTCAGAGTGAAGAAATGACTCCTTGACAGGAAAGGGCAAACTAGATTCCTGTTTTCCTTCAATTGTATCAACATTTACAGTGGTCTGAACTATCCCCATTATAGTTTAAACCCACAGGAAGGGGCTCTGGAGAAGGAAGTCTTTGTGAGAAAATACCCTCACACAGCTTCTTAGGGTTTGTTGTGGGGGCTTTTTCCACAAAGGGATAGGCTTTCTCTCCAGGGGCTATGCCACAGGGCTTGTCTCCAAATCCTAAACTGGGAAGGAGTCCTTTAAACTGTTGTCAGCTTTCCATCCAACATGGTTGCAGTATAATTACCCTGAAGACTAGCTATGGGAGGTTGGGATGT
Organism: Ibidorhyncha struthersii; assembly: GCA_013398815.1. Lineage (NCBI taxonomy): Eukaryota > Metazoa > Chordata > Aves > Charadriiformes > Charadriidae > Ibidorhyncha > Ibidorhyncha struthersii. The sequence goes on along the minus strand of VZSZ01009362.1, from coordinate 317,181 downwards.
CTCCTTACCCTTGCAGGTCTGAGGGGAACACAGGGGATGCTCAAAGGTGGAAAGCAGGTTGATGGGGTTAACATGAAGACCCTCCCTCCCATGTGGGATCAAAAAAAATCAGGGAACAGAAATCCTGCAGATCAGTGGGACAGAACATGAGGCATTGTGACCAGCAACTACTCGGTGTTTTGTTCCACTTAGGAGCCATTTGTGCACTTATTTAGGAAATTTTAGATGAATCTTTGCAGGCCTAACTTAAAGAAGCATCTCATGAGTTTCACTGTGTTTGCCTGAGTAAGGATTCCAGTACTTGGCAAGAGATTATCCTAAAGTGAAAAATTTTCAATGTTTTATGTATCCCTTTTTTTTTTTGTTATTTTGTAATACATCAGGACAAGACAGTTTGTGATAAGTAGATGAATACCTTTTTTCTTCTGATTTTTTGTCACGCAAAAAGATTTAAAATCATGTTGGAGCAATGAAATATCCTGCTTTATGTTTAGAATAATGGCACTGTCACTAGGTTTGAAATATTAAGGATCGGTCATGTCCTAGAGGACTTTCTCACTTCTTATTTGGACAAAGCTCCTCCTTAAACTAATGCACTCACTAAAACCACAGAAAAAAACATTCAAGACTTGGTATTAAAAGGTTAAAAAACAGATTTTCATCAGAAGATATGTGACAGAGGTAGACATGGGACCCCAAGATTCCTGGATCGAGTTCAACAAGTGTCAGTAAAGACATCACCATTTCCTGCAAGCTGAATTTGGTGATCACCATCTGTTTACCTGTATCTTCAACTGGCGGCATCTCAAATAAAACTGATACTGTTGTCAAACTATTGTGTGCCAAAGTCAAGGGATAATGTCAGCAGAGCCTGACTTGTACCTCATGGGAGCCAATAGGAAATACATTGTCCAGCTCAAAAGTGACATTGTCACAAGACTCAAGTCCTTAGGTGCTGGGCTCCTCCAATGGTAAATCAGAGCCACTCAAGCTACCTTGAGTGTGGTGGTAAATGAAATGAGCCATCACTGCTTGAGGATCACTGTTTGCTCTGAGGCCAACTGGCACAGCACAACTATAGTGTAAGCTAAATTGCCTTGCTCTCCAAACAGTGTGGTTGCACCCAGAATGCCTTTTGGGAGTGGTCCTTGTCCTGTGCTAATTCCCAGCTGTAGCTGGGCATTGCCTGGAAGCCTTTGGCAGACTCTTTCTGAGTTCAGGCCAAAACGCTGCCAGACCTGTGCAGAGACAGCTGGAGAATTACAGCCTTGTTCCGGGTTCTGGCCATGCTCCTATATCTGGAGCAAATTCATTTCCCTCTTTAGCTTTACTAACCAGCGTGCAGGATAAGATTGCCAACCTTCTGACTCTTCCCTGCACTCTTCCAACTCACACATGCAAGACAAAGCATTAGATCCCCAGAAGGAGCAGCACTCACCCTCTTACCCAGTATGCATAACACGTGTTGGAAAATAGGGGGGAGTATTTCAGCAGTGCATGGTTTTCTCTGTAGGCTCTACTGTGCCATCTCCATTGTGGTAGCGACATTGCAGACTGATTTCTCATGCTTCGCTCCCAGGAAGCTTCAAGACATGTTAGTGGGATGCCCCGGAGAAGGCTGTGTGTTGGCAGCCCAGTCTGTGCATCATGGTTGAAGGTGGTTCCCGGCCTGCCATTCCCTTAGTGCCCATAAGCACTAAAACCAGTGAGAAACTTAAGGGAATAAAATCTGGATATTTTTTCTTATAGAACAAATAACTGTAACAAAATTTGGGTCCAGCTGGCAGTCCCATGCGTATCTACTGGGGCAAGAGTAGCTTCGTAGTATCTGCTACTTAAAAGAACAGCAGTTACAAAAAGAACTAGCCACTAACATCAGTGTCTTCGCTTTTATCTTCAAACAACAGATGGTGTTAATCTGGAGCTTTGCATTCCTAAAAGTGCTGGAATCATGAAGCAACTTGCTTCCAACGGGACCCTGAAACACAATGTAATGCTAGGGAGAACAGTCAAAATGACTGATCCGAGCAAAGTACGTCTGCGGGCATACAGTCTTCGAGTGAAAATCTTATCTTTTCGCAAGACAAGACGTCACCCAGCTGACAATTGTGGGTCTCATTCTGCTTTCTGTCACACTGCCTAAATTGGGAGTAGCTTGTGTGAGTCATTGAAATCTGGAGTAGCTTCAGTGACTGATACGTGTTATGACAGGATAAGACTAATAAGATCACAGTTGCGTTCATATGCCAATTTTACACTGGAATAAGAACACAGCATTCTGCAACTAGGTCACATTTCAGCACAGTTACTTCAGATTTACTTCACTGTTACCGAGATCAGAATCGGTGACTGCCTGGGATGAAAAGTTAAGGTGACACTGAGGCAATTTCTTTTGTATTTCATGTGGGGAAAGCTAAAATAAATAGCATGAAAGGCCCCCACGTTATTAGCTAGTGTGTTTGAAAGAATCCTGCCGTTGTGTTTTATCTTTTCTTAACTGCAAGCCAGAACATTTAAGATTTAATTATTTAGAGAAAGGGGGAGGGGAAGTGTGCCTTTTGAAGAAAGTCCCACAAGTTTCCAAACACTTCAACATTTCATGGTGGCAATCAGCCAGATGCCAAACAAAATGCTGCTTTCCACCAGGGATCTGACAGGTGGCCTTTCCAAAGTTTACACACTGAAGTGAGAGCTGATGTTCTGCTGCTTATTTTTCTGCCTTTTAAGTTATTCCTTTATTGAAGCCAGACTGTAGACATCTTTCCACGTAACAAAAGATAAAATCTTTCCCCGAATATTTGGGGATTTTAGTATGCTTTTATTTTATCCATAACTACTCAGGGGATTATTTTTCACACTTTCAGATGAAGAAATGTTGGGCTGGCAAGAGAAAGAAACACATACATATGCGGGCAAAAGATAAGCTATTTGAAGCTTCACTGATAACACAGAGCCAGATACTACCAAGGTACAACCCAGGGAAAAATCCCACCTTTCCCTCGAGGCACTTCCCCTGTCTCTGGCTGGGAAGAAGGCTGGCACCCCAGCCCTGCTCGTCCCCTGGAGCAGCTCCACCCGGCTCCGTCTGCCTGAGGCTCTTCACCTGCCACCCACCAGCGCACCCCTTCGGGGAGAAGCAAACGCAGTCTGTGGTTGCATTCCACTTGCCTTTATCGCTTCTTTCTCTCTGTTGTCCTAGGGCTATCAAAAGTCTCCTCAGAATTTTCTGGATGCTCCTGGAAATCCTCTAAACTGAGAAAATATCAGGAGAGACAAAGTGCAGGGAAAAAATGGAAGTACAACATCTCCAGGTTGTACATCTCACTTTCCTTGCTGCCAGCATGTGTGGTGTCCCTACAAATACACAGCAAGGTCCAGGTGAAGAGATGAGAGAAACCACAAATTCTTCTGTAGCAACAAATTTCTTGAAGAAACAAGAACCACAACTGATTCAACGGAATTGCTCATTACTGATAGCTACATTGATGAGGCTCATGTCTGACTTAGTTTAACTCACTTCTGGGAGTAGATTCTCATAGTCCACAAGAAAAGACTTGGGGCACACCCTTGCCCTCATTTATATCCCCTTTGGCCATCATGAAGCCAAAGGAAAGGCGGGATATATTAGATAAAGCAGTATCAACCAAAAATTATCATCATTTAAGAGGGAGATTCTGGCAAGGAAAGGCCTAAGTCCTGACCAAAAAGTTTTGCTTTACTGTTGGCAAGCAGCAACAGGGGGGATCTTTCCCCCTGTTGTCTTCATGTTCCTATACTGCACTCTTCACCACAGTGTGCGAGCAGTTTCTGTAAGCTTCCCACGTGACCAGCGTCTGTCCCATACTGTCTGTTTTTTGCTCACCGCTCCCGCTTTGTGAGCAATGAAGTGTCTTTTCCTTGGTAGGGATTATTTTGAATTGTTGTTATGTATGTTGGTATGTATTTATACTACAGATGACAAAGTCAAAGAAGTAGCTTTGCACTTGAAGCAGGCAGGCAGACAGTGCTAAGTCTGTGCAGGACCTCAGTTCCCGGGGGAGCTTATTCCACTGGCTGAGAACAGCACACGTGAGCTGTTTTATGGAGGAGAATCCTCTTCGGCCAAATGAGCAAGGTTGTAGCCAATAGCATTTCTCTTCTATACAAGTATGTGTGTGTATAAATACGATAGAAGTCTAGACATCAGTCAGGAGTCTTTGAAAATTATGTCTGCATTGCAGTTATTTTATCACACCAGAATGCTGTAAAGGGACCTTTCCAATTAGAAAATTAAAAATCAAAATATAAAAGTATGGCAATGGATATATTTGCTACATGCTACGAGTATTTTGTGCAGAGCCAGATCACAGAACAAAATCCTCTCTTCTCTGAACATTCAAAATAAGCTAAGGGGAAATTAAAATAGGGCACCACCATGCTGAATTGTTTATCCTTGGTCATAATCTTCATGTTTTGACCAGTCCTTTCCATCCAGCCCTTTGTTTTCCAAAAATCAGAGGAGAGTACCACTGAATTTGTCTGCAGGATTAAGAAAGGCCTGCATATGACTGAAGGGGAAGTACACTTCAGCATCACATTTTTGTTTAAGCTCTCAGCTTCCATCCATTCATGACAATAGCAAAACAACCACTGAATTCAGTCGTGCAGCTCAAGCACATTGCAAAATAAGCATAAAATTATTCACAATTGTTAGCAACATTCCACAATACTTAGAGCAGGCAGAGAAATGCCTGAACTCCTCTGTGAGTAGTAAAAAAGCCAATATGCTCTTGCCATCTCTCCTCCCACCCCACACCCTTAAGAACACTAAAAAAAAAAAAAAAAAAGAGAAGAAATATAATAAAAGAAACTCAACAAAGCAGGCAATTCCTTAGGAATTTTCTTGTATTCAAAATCTCTTTGAAATTATCCAGCAACTAAACCGCAGGCCCCGTCGTCCTTTTGGTCTTACAAAACAACAACACAGAGTCTTCTGTGCTCAAATGCAGTAATTACAGGCAACATGCACAAACAAAAGCAAATAAAACAATTCCAATTGCCAGAGCCAAACATGCAATTGTGTATCTATAAAGGTAATTACAAACCAAAAGATCAGTCATGGTTCGTTTCTTCAAATTACCATTTTGCCCTGAGGTAAAACAATTATCACATAAGTAATCCTAATAATTTTAACATTTGTTTTGCATATCAGCATCAAATCTGAATGCCCTTCTTTTCTGAGGCATCTGAATTGTGTATTCTGAGCCAAACATTATATCTCTGACTAATTCCTAATTCAGGAAAGCCGTGGTCAAAACCCACCAGTGGCAACGGAAAGAACTCGTAGAGCTTTCTACTGCTGGTTCAGATTTTCTTTTTACTCTTCTTATCTATTTTTATGTCACTAGCCTCTCTTGCCTATAGGCCTTGTAAGCATAAGGGGCAGGAAGCTGAGGGACTCCAGAGACCGGCAAATATCAAAAGTTGACATATTTTACTGTTGCTTTTCAGCTTTACTGTTGATATATATATGAAATTTCTTTACTTGTTGGTATTCACAGGAAGCCATCTGGTCTATAGTTTTGTCTACAGTAATAAAATACACTGGGTATCCCCTCAATCCATGACCCAAATTCTTGAGAGTGGCATCTAGTTATTACCTTTCAGTGCAGGTTGATCCCACAGGGTTCCCTTTCCCTGCTTGGAGGGAAACACAAGCATGTGTCCTAATACATAAATACTTGAACAAAGTATCTCATAGAAAACTAATGTATTGCCATCTACAGCGCTTGATGAAGAATCTCATTAAAGAAATCAAAAACATTAATAAAATGCTTTTGCCTCAATATGACATTTGGAGTACATTCAACCTTTGGAAACATTCGCAATACATTCAACACCTCTCAAAACCTATGACATTTTGTGCAGGGAAGAAAGAACTACAAATGAAAAAGCCAGATCTGGCTGCTTTCAGTAGCGCTAGCTCTCAGAGAATCAGATCACAGCTGAAAAATCAGAAACAGAAATTACTGTTATAATGTCAGTGGATGTGATCCTGAAGAAACCTTGAAAGGTGGCCTCATTTCAGGGGCAATGAGGGGAGATTAGCTCAGACTTTTCAGCTTTTTTTCCTACGGAGAAGCGAATCTCCGTAACAAAACCAAATCACACAGCTTCTCAAGGATGAGCTGTTGATCAGGCCAGGCTCATGTTTGATGCCTAGTTTGGGCTCAGCTCAACATCTGCATGTAGGTCTAAGCCAAGGGAAGTCAAGCCATCAAGGATATTTTGGCACAGTTTCCTGGCGGCCACGGTGACCTCACGTATCTATTATGTATTTTCTTTTTCATACTTTATGTATTTAGTCAGCTTTCTTGGCTTATGTCTGATTTTTTGGCTTGTTTCACTATGGCTTGGCTGTACCTTTGATCGCCTGGCTTGGCCAAGTCTAATATCACTTGATTTGTAAAGCTGCTGCATTTCTTAATTGGACAGTTATAGACTGGAATCCGTTTATGAAACTTGTTTTTAGCTTTTCATGCTGCACATGAAGTATTTTCTCATTCACTCATTCAGCTTGCTGAATACAGAGCAGTAGCATACACGGGAGTTTGGGAAGAGGGCCGAGGGGGAAGGCTGTGATCAGTAAAGGTCATGAAATCCTCCTCAAAGTATCGGTGCTATTAGTAGCTCAGCACAGGAACAATGGCACAGTATTTTTAAGGTGTTCTGTGGCAGGCATTACCTCATTTTTATGATGTGCGTTTTCCTTTCATATATCATTTTTAATCTCTCTTTCCACAGGTCACACTTAGGGTGTCTTTCCATACCTTAGGTGTAGGCAACAGCTTTTACCTGAGAGAAAGCTCTCAACAGATCAAGCAGTGCAAAGGACTATGCATAATACCTGCATATCACCCCTCCCCTAGCAAAGGGGAGCTACCAGCTACTGCTGCACCCCTCCACCTCAGCCCCCTAGTTCCCACCGCCTTGTTCAGAAGTCTACGTGACACAGCAGCACTCAGAGTACCTGAGCCAGAGAGCAGATGGTCACAGAGACAGATAAAGTGCCTGGGGAACCTGCAGACTAGAAAGGATCATTTCTTATTTCCACCTCCTCCCTTTTCCCTTTCTCAAAGCCTTTCTGTTTGCCCCTCATGTTTCTCCCTCCTTATTCCCTTTCTTCAGGCCAGGCTTCCAACTCTGTCTCCTTAAGCCACACTTCCTCTCAACTCCTCGGTCACCTCCACTTCCCTGCCTGCCGGCCTCTGGTCCCTTGGGCAGGTGGAGGAGTGATGGGGAGGAGGGTGAAGTCAGCTGTGGAGACTTTCAATCTGCAATGCAGGGACACTTGCCAGCTCATACAAGCAGCTCGTTGTGCTCATCAGCAAAGGCAAATGAAATGCAGGGGGGTCAAGTGAGGAGAAGAGTCCTCTTCTCCATAAGAATCACATAAACGCATTGTAAAAATGCTTGGAAGAACCAGTGCTTTCTCCTGCTCTGTTGTGTGCACTGTGATGAAATCTTTCTCAACTGAAAAAGCGCAGGAGCAGCAAAAGTATGAATGCCTCCTCCCTCGCTGCCCCCAGAGTGTGTGTTTCAAAGCCTTGTCAGGACTGTTGTCATGCAAGCAAATGCAAGCACACACCACGGGCACACACCACGGGCCAAGCTGCCTCTCATGGTTTCCTCCATGTGGATATGGGGACTGAGCAGGGACTGCTTTAACTCGACGTTGTTTCAGCCTCAAGCGAGCAGCTGATTCTTGAAGCAGCTGCAGGCAATAGTTGCATGCAAACGGTCAGTGGCAAAACTTTGGCATGACTTCTGCTAAGTCACTGAGGCAGGGAGGGCTTTCTGCAGCAGCCAGCAGGCAGTACAGTGGGGCACTGCAGGAGCAGGCTCTCTCCCAGAAGAAGGACTCCATGACTTTGCTTTCAAATGACACTTGAGATGCAGTCACGGGCAGAATAAAACACCATGAGAAAAAACTTGGCAAATAGCCTGGCTGCTCATGGGGCAGTCTCTGGCTTGGCTGATTACACAGAAGCTGCTCTTCTTCCTCATGCAGTTGGGCAAGACCTACCATAAGAGCAGCCCCACTGCCTTTCTGCTGCTGGGGCTAGGGCTTGATCCTGCCCGCCCTGGAGAAAGAGCAGGCAACTTGTAGCAGAAACTCCTTGGCTCTGCTCCCACAGCAGTATGGCTTTGCTCTATCCTCAATTCAAGGACCTAGCAGGAAAAGACAGTCCGTAGCTCATGGTGGGCAAATGTTTTCATTACTGGGGCCAGATGCCGATTTAGGATATGGGTAGAATTGCATGATGACATCCCTTTCTTCTCTAAGAGCTTGATGGTGGCTTAACACACATGGGCGCACCAGGAGATGTTTAACATGTGCAGGATTTACCAGGAACTAGTTGTTCCTCCTTCTCTTCCCTTCTGTGCTTGGGGCCACAGTATAGAAGAATATGGGCCACACTGCATCTTCCCACAGACCACACTGACCCAGATCTTCATTTCCTTATAGGCACTTCCCACCTTCAGTGTGTGATTGCAAAGCAGCTTTCCCCTCCCATCTTACACAACTCCTCTTGAAATGGATCAGTGGCAAAATTAGAAGAGGGAGCTTAAGGGCATGTTAATATTTGTGGTGCAGAGGTGATCAGCAGTCCACCCAAGGAACAAGCCCTGTTCTAATAAGCAAACACACAGGAGGAGGCGGTGTGTTGCTATGCCTTTTCTTCTTTCCACTCTGCATCTCAGTAGGGATTTGGAGGTGGGAACAGGACTGCAAGGTATAAGAAGATTTATGAAAGGAATGTGATTTTATTCCTGGTTCCTGTGTTAATATTATTTCTTCAGGACATTTGGCCATAACTGGGAGTTATGGAGGGGAGCTTGTGGCTTAAAGGATTAAATTTGGATTTGCAGCTTTTTATTTTAGGAACATTTTTTAAAAAAAATTTGCTCTTCTGTACTGCCAGCAGCCTTTTTGCCTACTGTGCTGATCAAAGCCCTCGGCTGTGCCATAATCACAATGACAATAACAGATCTGTTTGAAACCATCCAAGTGTCATCTTGTACCACACAGCAGTGTTGAAAGATGATTGCGTAAGGATGAAATAGCTGACTAAGAATGGTTACATTATACTCTTTGACCACAGGTTGCATTTGTTGCTTTGCATGCAAAAATTCTGCCCAGAAAAAGAGTTACTGGGCCAACTGTGTCTCCAGTCAAAAGTTGTCAACTGGAAAAACATATCAGTTCATGTTCAAGACCACCAGCATTTCTCTGATGGTTGCTGAGCTTGGATGAACAGTGTAATGGAAGGAGAAGGACTACCCAGATCAGTTCCAATTTTCAATAAATTCTGTAATGCTTTTGTGTGTCTCTCTCTAGCAACATAAGCCCAGGGAAAGTGGCCTCAGAAAAATCATGAGTTTTGGTATGGAACCTTTAAACCACCTTCTTAAGTATATTTTGGGAAATAAATCTATAAAAGAAGCTGGCAGTATTCTGCAGGGAGACTTGGCATGAAAAAGAGAGCAGCACTGTAATTGAAATTTATTATGATGGATTATTACTGTCATATGAACAAATCCAGGAAAAATTCTGGCTTCAAGAGGGAAAAAAAGAAAATCAGAGAAAACTGTCTACCTTATTTTAAGGTCACAAAAGCTATTCAGTTAAAGTAGCACAGATGTCCTTAACCAGTTTGAACTTAGCACATGAGGGGACAGTGGATGGATGTTCTCTGAGGCTGAACGTGGCCCCAGCACTTCTTATAACAACTCAAGATACTAAAAAATAAACCCATTTACTGTCCCTTCCGGAGTATAAAAGAATTGAGCATTGTTTAATAATACTGAGCAGGCTAACAGCAAAATTTCACAGCACAGAGAACAGACACCATCAGGACAAAATACTGTGACTTCTTTAAGCATCAACATGACATTTCTGTGAACTCCACAGACACTTTCCAGGGTGCTGGTCACTGGCAGAGCTATAATGAAAAAGATGAATACAGCCTATAGTTTGGACATCCTTTGAACTAAAGAATTACATGAAATGGGGATGGAGAAGGAAAAAATTTACATGGAACTTCCACAAAACCTGAGTTCATTCTAGGGAAGATCGTACCCTGCCAGAATGTCCTTCGTAATTGCTCACAGCTACCCAGCCCATTGGCAAAAGTGATGGTATTGGCAGCGGTGGTTAATCAGCTGATTCATAGACACTCAGGTGATCAAAAATGGGCCTAACTTAGCAGACTGGCTCAATTCGGTGGTGGAAATTGCATCAGTGGAAAAATCTGATATATGGCCTACAAGACAAATTATGAAAAAGTCGAGGCATTTTTACCGTATCACTCTAACGGAAGTAGATACTGCGGGGTATTAGAAATGCCGCTTTACTAGCAGCCTTTATTTAGGTATGGTCTGCGTAGCATTCGTGTAGCTATCATGTAGCCTGCTCACAGCAGGCTAATGTAGACCTGGTTATATCTGGGAGATGTGGTCAAAGACCCATAGATTCCAGTGGGTCTGAGATCAGGAACCGAGTGTTCAGATTGAAGGAAACCCAAAATGAAACAGCTTCAGAAAAACACCCCCATAAAGCACAAGATCACATCAAAATGGTATGAATGTCACTGAAATGGGAATACTGGTGTGTTACTGAGTTTTACTCCTGTAAAGCTACTGACCTTGAAACCAGAATCCTTCTCTGAAAAGTCTTCATTTTCAAAACCGACTTAATGCAGCAGATTATGCAAGATAAGAGGATATAGCTACTCAGAGCTGCACAGCTTGCCTATTGGAAAAATTCTTCACTTTCTGTCAAATGACAAGAGTGAATGCATATGTTGTTAGCAATGTTGCTGTAAACGTAGTCTTTTCATTATAGCTCTGTCATTGCCAATGTAAGAGCTATATATATGTATTAACAACTTAGTTCACAGCTAGTCTAAAAAACCCGAAGCAAGATAAATGGCTAAAGCACTTAAAAAACATATGTTTTTTAAAATATTTTTTTAAAAGAAAATATTCAGGGTTTACACACACGTGAGGACACAAGTGGAATAAGCCGTATCAGACATCTAGGTATTATTTGTAATGTATCACATTAAAATGAGGAAAAGTTATTTGCCTTTGCTTGGAACAAGGAATATTCGAACTGTAAGAACATCCTATAACAAAGACCAACTCTCCTAGTGGGAAATGAGATTGCTGGGAAAACACATCACCCAGTTTATAACCAGCATTTGATATTCAGCTCAAACCTTTGTGGATTTGCCATCAGAGGCCTGCCCTGGTTTCAGCAAGAGACTGGACTATCTGCTAGCTCTTTCCATGGCTCCCTCCAAGTCACGACTGTGGAACAGAGGTTCATTTAATCTGGTTAGCTCCAGCCCTGCCATTATGTCAGTTCCTCCTGTTTTCTGGATCAGTGGCAGCCTCCACTTATTACCCAGTGGCCTTGGTCCAAGGCTGGACTTTCCAGAGGCTGAAGCATAAAAGAACAGAAGTCTGATGCTGGTGATGAGCCAGGACACTTGGTTTCCAAATCAAGATAAAACTGCAGTCGTACTTATTTTTTTTCCTGTGGGAAAGGTCTGGGTTTTTTGATCTCCCCAGTGTAGATCTCATCAGTACAGGCTTTTGCACACATGCTTGTACACACGGCTGCCATTGTCCTTTGTTCCAGGGCTAAGTGTTGGCAGAATAAGCGCAGTCATCATAAAAAGTATTAATATGTGCAGACACACTATTGAGTAAAATCAGTCTCCATCAGAACTGAACTGTCTGAACAGATCTCGGTGCTTTTTCATTCTGGGAGTAATTAAGACTGAGGCAAATGATGCCGAATCCTCTTCTGGAGGACCAAATCCAAGCACTTTAGGAAGGCACATCATAAATGTTTGCTCCTACATGTTATTTCTGTATTTCCTAGCAGAAACTCATTAGCAAATTCAGGTGTGAAGGGATTACTCATTAGCTGGTAGCAATGTGGAGCTGAAAACTAGGCAAGAGTGCCAAACGAGGTTTTTATTTACATTTTGCACTCCAAATAAAGGACAAAGCTTGTAAATAGCAAAGGCTTGAATGTCCTGAGCTAAGTGTTGATCTTTCAGTCAAAATAATTTTTGTGAAAAACCTCAGAAAATATTTGGGGTTGGCTCTTTCAGAGAAGGAATGAACATCCAAGGTCCACAAGTAAGCATCAGAAAGACTTCCCCAGGCTTCACACTGCAGCAAGGACGCATGCAGATCAGATAACCCTACTGCCAAAAGTCCTTTGTGTGTACTCTGCTGCAATACTTACATGAGATACTGCATGTGCATTTGCATCTTTAGAAAAAAAAAAAAAAACCAGAAAAACTGATGACAGTTGCACACAATGGATCCATCAGTAGTAGAGAAGTTCATGTTAATTCTGTTTTCAGCCATTCTGTTAAAATGACACTTTTCTAAGTGTTTAGTCAGTGTCCTGATAGAATTTATTTGTAAAATGTTATAAAAACTACATGGCCGTATTTCACTGAAAAGAGGTTACTCTTCACTTGACTTTTTGGTATTCAGCTCAAAAAGAGTACCCGACCTACTTAGATAGCCATAAATTTATCTAGCTGCTTATATGACCCATTTTTGACAACTTAAAGCCCCTTAGCCAAAATGTTATCGCAGACAAAAATTGAAAATTGTGTGAGCGTATCTACACATACCATTGTTTTCATTATCAATGCACACAGTATCTTAAAATCATTTAGTGTGGATTTGTGTGCATCTTTTAAACAAACAACTTCTGTGAGTGCAATATCATTCCTGAGATCTTGAAATGGGCAAAAGATGAAGAAATGCTGATCCAGCTGAGTCCAGCTAAAGAGTTTCCTTCAGCCTTCTGGGCTTGCTTACTTGTGTCATCTTGGAAGTCAGAGCGTATATTAAGAGTGAGGGGGAAAAACATAAGTCCTGCAGAGAAGCAGAAGGTGAGGAGGTTAGAATTCAATTCCCATCTCAAGAAGAAACTCTCTCCTTTTGTGTAATCTTGATTGACACAAAGCTGGAGGACACCTCTTGAGCCATTGAGTCTAGACTACAGAATCTACAGTATGAAGCACAGTATATACTGTGTGTGCCCAGTATAGTGGCTGTTGTACAGTAAAGCTCGCATGATGGAACAACACTTGATTCACTGCGTCAGAGAGGACCAGCTGTTGCACATGCACAATCGTCCTGGCTTCAGGAGGTGAGTGTCAGCAATGGTGTCCATTGTCATTGCTTTATGCAGTTAAGCTGAGCTACAACTATCTCTGCAGCCCTGAATCAGATTAATTTCCTCAGCTGGTGAGTGGGGAAACCTTATAGAAAGAAACCTTGAGCAATAGTTTCATTTAAGATAGCAATTGCTTCCCCTTTTTTTTACTTCTGAGTTCCACCTGCCCACAGTGTCATTTCAAGGGTTTCTGGGTTAAAAGATCAGGCAATGATGATTGCTTGGTAGACAGGTCTTCTCTCATCATCAAAAAGTGAATGGCCATGAGCTCCTTCCTGAGGAGAGATTCTTTTCCTCTCCTGGTGAACTGGCTGGTGATGATTGATCTTTGCCCTGGCAGCTGGTAGGTGGAGCAGACTCCTCCCAGAGGCAGGAGTAGGTGGTGGTAACCAGCCCTCCAGCTGTGCAGTTGGGCTAAGGTTTGGGGTCACTGGACAGACTTCGAGAAAATGCAGTGAAACTTCCCTGGTAAGATATAGTGAAAAGACCGTACATAAACCTGTCTTGCTGCAAAGTATAGCACAGCTGACTTTGCACCAGTCCGCAGTCCTTTTAATCTAGATGAGAGTGCTGCCCTAGCATGACCTACAAGCTGAAGAATTAGTTAATTTTCCCCTCTGATTAATAGCTTATGTAAAATTAGTAGGAAGGAAAAAAGATGTGCTAGTTAAACCACCACATCTTTCTTGGCGGGAGGATGTAAACGTTGAAGGCAGAGATAATATTACCTCCCTTGGGCATTAGACGCTTGGTGGTTTGGAGCACATGCCTTTGATAATCAACATCAGTATCTCTTTCATGTCACTGAACAGAAAATAGGGCCTCTTCAAAGAGACTAACTCAGAAAAGAAATTGTTAAACAGGCCGGACTGGATTGAGCAATGCTGGAAATTAAGTACCCTGGAGGGGCAGGATTAGAAGTGAGGTCAGCGCTCTCAGACAGGGCAAGGGAGTACATTAATAGCCCTCTGTACTGCCTCTGAAGTTCGGATGGTTGTCACTGAATATCCATGCGGCCCTCTCGTTCTCCCCCTCCATATGCTGCCCTGATGATTAGCATTCTGCCTTCTTGTCTTAAAATACATGAATTAGCTGGTGGCCAGGAGCTTACTGGCCTAAGCTTTTGAACTGCTATAGAGCTTCAATTACACAGACTCGCTGAGAATCTTTTTTTTTTAATCCTGACTTTTTCATAATGTTAATCCGCTAGTAGATACTTGTCCTTTATCTAAGACACCAAGTTGTTCAGCAAATGCACATGAAAGAATGAGGCTTTGTTCCTTTGCCATCCGGACTCCTGTTTCATGTGTGCTTCAAATAAGGGAATTACTTTCTAATGACTCACAGTTTTCTTTGCCTTAACCCTTCTAGAGACAAATGACTTGCTGTACACTGATGACATCATTTCTCTCCTGGACAGTAACTAATACAAAATTAACCTTTCAGCAGAAGCACCTTCAGAAAAGCACATCTGGTTTTAGCCTGGGAATTTCAAAGGTTCTTAGTGAAACTGGGCTCTCAGTAGCGATGTGCTTTGTTGTTGAAGGTGCCTTGCAATGTCCCGCCCTTCTGGACTGGCAAAGAGGCTTAAGAAGTGCTGTCAGGCGAGAGTAGGGAGTAGGGGATGTGCTTGCAAGGTATCTCCACAGCATAACTGAGCACCATGGCCTGGTCCTCAAGTGAGGTTTGCCTGTCCCTCCATTTCTGGGCCACGTGGAGACACAGAGCCCTTGGAGCCACATGCAGGGGCAACGCACCCCGACAGCACACCTTGTGTCAGGGCAGGCTGGCTGGCTTGGGCAGGGAGCGATGCCGATACTTTTATGCTGCTTACAGACCCAGGGCTCTGAGTGACGGGGGCAGTAGGGGATCTCTGCAACATACTTCATTGTAGAAATTCAAAGATGCCTCCTAATAAAAGCAAAAGGAAATGAGATGTTTTGTTTAGGTGACTTAAGGTACAGTCTTTCCAGCCTGTGTTCTTTGAGTCCAGACTCTTTGCCAAAACCATTTCTGTGTATGGTTCTTTCTAACAAGGGTTTAGTTTCTGTCCAGCATAAACATGTAAACCAATTAATTACTGCCTACACTGGCCAGGAAACTTTGTCAAGCACTTTGCTAGCAGGCGCAGTATTTAAGCACAGATGCAGCTGACAGAGTTTGGATTCTGCTGTTTGTAGCATCTGAGAGAGTTTGTTAATGCCTGCAGAGGTCTGAGCATACACTTCTTGAACTGAATGCCAGCAATTCGCCCAGTTCTTGAGTTGATAAAGAAAAACGGAAACACTTGAGAAGAAATCTTCCACCATGCACTGCTTACTGTTGCTCTGGCTTAAATTGCTTTGCACATTCTGTCCCTGATCTACTCAAATGTATCATTTCTTTCCATTTCCCCTTATTTCCAGGAGCAGCTTCTTACATTTTACCTCTTAGATCGCTTCACAAAGACTTCAACAGGCAACCCTCAAAGCTTTGCAACTGAGGACCTTAAGACCAGAAGCAGACATTTTCCCAAATAACAGTGAGTTAAGCTCTCGAGAGGCTCACAAAGTTGGTGCTATTTCTGGTGAACCGGAGAGCAGAGCCGGGTGACCAGGGTCCTCCCAAGGCTGCACGAAAATGCCACATGCGTAAATGACTCAGAGAGGTTTCCTGTGTGCCCAACCAGCAGGAGTGCCAAGGAAAACAGGACAGATTAAAACTTTATCTCCAACAACAGACTGCAGGACTGCCTTCCCACAGCTTCTGCTGCAGCTTTGGGAATTAAGTAACGTTGGGGAGGGGTCTGGCTGGTGAGCCAGCATACCCCAAACACATCCCGGCCTGTCCCTAAATCAGCTCCACCCAGACTGCGTAGGGAGCCTTACTGGCACCCTGGCACAGCAGCGATCTCTGTAGAAGACCCAGCGAGCCAGGGAACAAGAGGCAGCATTTGTGGCAGGACTCCTCTCTTCCAGATGAAAACTCACTGCATGGCAATGTTCATCATTTAAACTAATACCTGCTTCCTTCCACAGATACACGTCTCTGAAGAGATCTTCTCTCTGAAAGATCTCCAATAATTTTACAGGCCATTAAATTTCACAGTGTCCTTTTGAGAGAGGTACTGTTGAGTATAGTTGTTGGCTTTTTTTTTAAACATAGAGGAAACTGAGGTATGATAAAACTAAGTATCAGTCTCAGAAAACCAGAGTGGAATCAGAAACAGACTGATCCCAGGTTTCCAGTGTGTGCCATCACACACTTATTTCTCCATGAAGCAACTCAGAAGATCCCATAGCCAGACCTTGAATGCTATTTTAAATTGCCTAATGTGGATGAAGTTTGTTACTCGTATTAAGTATATAGTCCTATTTCAGGTTCACTGAGCTCTCAGTCTCAATCAACTGGTATCCAGTTCACCAGTAGTCGTAGGTCCAAGAGGCTGGCAGACCTCTACAGCTGTTGGATGTGTTTATTTTTTAAAAAGGGCAAAAAGGCATATGTCATAAATTCATTCAAAGAGCAGCAAAACTCCTTGGATATTTCTCTCCTACTTCTACAGGATGGATACAGTGCATCCCAATGCAGCCTTGACACAAGATTTAGTGCTTTGTTTATGCTGTGTTAGAGTTTGTATGGATTTTGTCTAAATGGCTGCAAATCAGTGAATTTTATTCAAAATGAACTCTCACTATTGTTTGCTTAGCTGAGAGACATTTTGCCAAAAAGCCAGAATAGTAAGGGTGACAGTCTACTCAACAAACTGTCTTTCCTCTTGTTCTGCAGAGAGAAAACATTGGGACACCACTGCTTCTTACTATTTTTGAGCCTACTTCAGTCAGTTATATCAAAAGATACAGCTTCAAGGTAACAAACAAGATATGTGCACTTGGGACAGTAATGTGGGTTCAACAGTACCGATGAGAAAAATGCAATTACAAGGGAGCTTGATTTATGAAAAGTAGACTGATTACACCTGAAATATGCAGACACATAAGCAGGTATTTAGGTACTACCATTATTCCACGTAAGGATGGGTTAAGAACATTTTTAAATTTGCTTTAAAGAGGCGATATGAATTCAAAGCTACATTCCCCTTCATGGTGCACTTGTTACTACAAACAATACCTGTTGTGTAAAGGGGTCTCTGTTGACAATGACAGGCCTGAATAAACACTCCGCTGGCACATAGGTTTCCATTAGCTCAAGTTTATGTGCCTTGTCATGCTTCTCGAGCTCTCATTTGTCACCGTGCTTTGCACAAGATCAGCAAACACTATTCTCCCACAAACTTTCCCCTCTTTCTTTCTTAGGAGTAAAGAAATTAAAAAAAAAAAAAAAAAAAGACAAGCAGCATAATCACTTCTTCTGCAGGGCCCTCAAGCTTTGCATGAAAAAGCAGCTTCAGGTCTCCTGTCCTCAGACCAAGGGCACAGCCCTTCGGTGCAGTGGTCTCCGCGGCAGCTCTCCCAGCCTAAGGCTGTGCTCGGAGACAGCATGATGAAGCCAGAGCCCCAGAGTGAAGTACAGCCAGGCTGGGGGTTTGTTTCAGTAGTACTTAACTGGCCACAGAGCCTCGGTGCTACTGACGGATCTGCAAGCCAAGCGGCTGTCAGAAATCATCTGTTTCCAGCTTTCATTGACCTTAAAGACACATAGAAATTTCTTTGCTCCTGCCGGGCTACTGGGTGCTTGTGCATATTCCTCACAAGGGCAGGGTAATTCAAAGGCTGGGCACATCGGGCAACTTTAGGTGTACTCAAACGGCGTGTACATACAAACACATAAACCCCAAAATATTTAAGGACTTTGGCATAAACCCCATGTCTAAAGAAAAGACAGTCCACTCTGTGGCATGTTCATAAATGTGCTCCAGAGACTGACACTCACACAAAGCAAACCTTGAGCTCAGGCTGTGGGCTCGTGATCAACATCTGATGAGGAGTCGTAGGACATTTTGTCATTGCTCCCCCCAGAACAAACGCTGCCCTGGGCTCAGTCTGGTTCCAGTTTAGAAGCGGCGACATTTGGCGAGTCAAAGTGACCTCAGCTTCATTGAAACTCCCTGCTTGCTATTAAACAGCCAGCAGGGATTTATGGGAATAGCGGGAACCAGATGGGAAAGCACCAGTACTGGGGACAGTGGAGCTACAGATCCAAAGGTCATTTACTGCTCTGCAGGGAGCTCCTGAGCCACATGTGTGCTCGTCCAGCCCCTGGGGCTAAATAGCCGCTGCAGAACTCAAAGGCCTGGGGTGAAAACCCCCTTTCCTTCCCGGCCTGCAGACGGCCCCAGCCCTCCCCAGGCTGCATCTGCTGCGATGGGCATTTAACCAGCAAAAGCACCTGGAAGTCAGGCTGTGCTTGTTTGTTTTTATGAAGAGGGGCAAGGGGTTAAGCAGCAAAGCAGAGACGGAAAAGCAGATGACAAGCCAGTTTCGTGGCCCTGTTCTACTCTCCTGGTGCCTCTCTGGCAGCACAAGAGCTGCCACCTCCCCGCAACGCCCTGGGCGGCTGCTTATCCCCGCATCCCAGCCACTCCGAGCTGCCCGCAAGGCGTACGTCAGGGTTGGGAAAAGGGCAGAGCAGCAGTTGTCCCCCTGGCAGTATGGCTTTTGAGAAAGGATGGGAAAATAAGATTGTTCAGTTTCATCGCTGCTTTCTTTGCTGTTAAGAGAGTAGGGCAGATTCGGGCATTTTTCAGGGGAATGTCATTCAAGTGAATCGCACGTACTCCCTCTGCTAAACGTCTACTAAACAGGTAAGACCGACTGCCAGGCAGACACCAAGGGGATGGGTTTCACACCCTCCTGCCCCAAGGGCTGGGGGAGCGCACCGCTGCGGCTGCAAGCCCAGTGCCTCCCACCACCTGCTGTCACACAGCCACCGTGTGCCACCACCAGCTCCCAGTGCTCCGTTCACACCAGCATGGGGGGGCCCTCCAATGGATTTGGCCATACGAACGGGTTACGCTCTTTCCCCATGATGTTGTCTGACTACAACAGCGGTTGTTAAAACAGCGCTGAAAGCCCCATTTCCATATTTCTGGGGCAGGCACTTTCTTGCTGACTTTTCTCCTCTACCACTAATTATCCTCTCTGCGAAAGCATACAACCAAATGTGTGCAAATGATGAAACAGCTGGAGCCCTGCAAAGAGCTAGAGCCATGCAGCCTAGCCCTCAAGGGCAAACTGACCCTGACAAGGAATTCTAGAAAATCCCAAGATAAGTCTGTGAAAGTAGCCTTCAAGCAGGATTTGGTGACACAGCCTCTGTTCTTCCTTAGATGTTATTGCCCCTTTGAGCAGGATGAGTATCAACACAGGGGGTGGCGGACCTCTGTCATGCAGCAGGAATGTTAACATCCTCCAGATTTAAATGGCGCCATCTGAAGAGCAGTTCATGTTCTGAAATTAATTTTTCATGTGTACATCATGAGGTCCTAATAAAAATGTTAAAAAACTGTCTTTGTTGTCCTCCGATCCCAACAGGATTCCCTTCTCCCTTGGCATTTCTCATCATTGTTGTTGTCTGTAGACAACAAGGTTGTTGTTAAGGTTGTGGTACCAGCTTCACAAAATGAAAAGGATTTTTAAAAAAAGAGAAAAACGAAAAGANAGAACTGTGCCAGGAACCAATATAAAAAGAAGCAGGGACTTTTGATGTTTTCTTTTCCCTCCTCCTTCATTCTTGGCTGAATTATAGGGCGTAGCATAGTATTTTCAAAGCATCTTTTACAAACTTTATTTAGTTCAGTGATTCACATTTCCCGAGCAAGGTTAACCAAAGGGAGGGATGTTTCTCCCCTTGCCCCCGGCTCTTCCCCAGCTTTCAGCTAAATTGTATCACATTGTTAAAAATAATTATCAGAAAGGAACCTTTCCTGATCTCCTCCAACAGCATTGTTTTTCCCAACAATGTGCAGGATGGTTCATTACTTATTAATTTTAGAATGTGATTTTACAGTGCTTTGCACAATCTGAAGCCTCAAACTTGGATGAGACAGATGCACATAGTTAAGACTGAGAACTTCATGGTCATTTCACACCAGAGCTTGTCTTCTTCCAAACACACACCCACAGTCTGAAAAAGCAAAAAAGTTATGTATACGTCAGCCGACTTTGTTTCCTAGACTGAGTTGAGCACTCCCTGGGAAAAGCTGGAGCTGAGATCAGATGTGCAAGAGAAGACATCAGAGCTTATCTGAGACTTCTGGGCCTACACAGACACCGCTATCACCTCCATGCTCCACCAACCCATCTGAGCAACATAGGCTGCAAGCTGATGCTGTGCTTGGGACTTGCCTCACTGTGACTGCCAGCACCATAGAAGTGCCAAAGTGTCGAACTGGCAGGATTTATTTCCTCTATTTCCCATGCAATACCCTACACCGCTCTTGCTGTCTAGTACTCCCTGCAGCACTCCTGGTTCCTGACCCCTGCAGCTGGGAGAATATCCCCCCAAATTCACGCAAGGGCTGTATGAGCGGCTTGCAGTCACTTACTTTCTCAGTTCTGTCCAATCTCTGCACAACTTCTCATCCCTTCTGGCTATGCGTTAGAGGGAACAGCAGCATCCGTGTCAGGGCTCCAGGACAGTGAACGTGTGTGTACGGGGTTGGGGGGAGAAAGCCAGATACTCACAGTTAAAGCAACAAAAATTTGAGTGCATAGGGCATGGCAGGCAAAGCAGTCAAGTCAAAATGAGAAAAGGTTTGAAAAATCCAGTATTCTTTAAAGAGTATCTGAATACTTTAAAAAAAAATAAAAGTAAGATCAGGATAGGAAAATTTTACTCTTTCCTGCTTCCTTTTCACTGACTCAAAGAGAAGCTTCTGCTGTCTCCACAAGAAACAACTGTAAGGTCAGATTTGTTTGAAGGGAATGGAGAGGAGAGTCTCTGGTTTCTTTCCAAAAAGCAGTTTATTTTAGATTCACAAAAGGTCAAGAAGAAAAAATTGCAATGGATACTCTTCCTGTGTAGCCAAACGTATTTCCAAGAGGAAACAATATGTTATAAAGAAACAAACAAGTAAATATAAGGAGGCGGAAGAAAACCCCAACCCTCAAACATTTCTGACTGCAGAATGGTGTCGCTTTCATGTATGGTCAAGGAGTAAAATTACTTTTAAAGAGGGGTGGGGTGGTAGCTGTGACTTAGATAAGCGTAGAGGCTCACTTTTGGGACGTAGTTACACATTGGAACAAACATCCTAGCGCTAAATGAAATTCTGCCAGCATGGCTTAGTCTTGATCTCTGTTGCAATCCCTTGTACAACAAAGGAAATGGCCGGAAAATCCGTAACTGCTGGAAAATGCTGAATGCACCCAGTGACATATACAGTGTGTTACCTGCAGTATGAGGTTTATTTAGGTCCTTCACCCCTGATCTGCATGCTCTAACAGCAGCATGTTTAGCTATTTGGATGCTTTAATCCCCACATGGTTTCCTTCAGGCAGGTACATGTAGCTTCATTTCACCCAGTGATGGAGAAAAACGCAAAGGATTACCTGGAGGACATTAATCTACTTAAACCGTAAACCAAGAATATCATACTTTTTGTGGGCTTATCAGGTTTTTAGAACATTCTGCAGCAAACAAAAACTAATGAGAAATACAGATCCTACCAAGCAGAAAGACTACTGGATAGATTTATATCATTGCCTGTTGACATCCCGAGTACGTAGGGGGCTCTACCAAAACCTGGAAACAGCATGGCTGTGTCTCCAGAGGACATATTGTTTATTTACTTGCACCTAACACTAAGCTGGATTTTGACTTGGGTCTGCACAGGCTCCAAGGAGCCCTGCCTGGCCATTTATGGAGAAAGTCTACTGGCTGCCTGAAAATGGTCTGTGGCCCAGGAGATCAGAACCCCTCTGGTCCAAGCTCTGGGAGATGGAGACAGGCTTTTTTGTGCTTACGCAGCACCTAACACTGGGTGTCATGGTCCCAGAGCTATCATTTCTCCATCCTACCGCCATACCAAAGGAATAACAACTGTCTTGCTGAGTTTCCAGGTAATAAAGTTGCACTTTTCTCTAATTGCCATGGTCACTTACAGAGTATGTTAATGAAGTGACACCAACATAAAGTGATGGGCTGCCAGAGGAATAGAAAGCATTTTACCCTCAGCTGTTTCTGACATGTTTGTGTGCACAGTTCAGTTTACCATTAAGAGGGGCAAATAATGACCCATCTCCAATTTGAGGCTGGGTCCCTTAAGTAGTAAATTGAAAGCCAATGTTTAAACAAAGAGACACAACTACAAATTCAGCTTGTCACTCTCCAGGAAAAGGGTCATTAGCCAGCAGAGGCCAGACAATCTTCATCTGGCCCTTAGGAGGTTTCTGCTGTACTTTAATGACCACTGAAGATATCGTTCACCTTTGGTCACCTCAGTTCCTAACAATACAAGGGTCTGAAGAAGTCAGGCCAATTACTGGATGTAGGTGCACGATGGCTCTACACATGCCTTTTTTCCCTTGCAAACCATCGTGCAGATGTGCAGTCTGGGGCACAGCCCACCAAGCAACCTGCCATGCATCAAAGGATGCATTTTGCCCACCAGGTCCCAGTGCAGGGAAAAGGCTGTGGGACTGTGGCACAAGCTGGGGGGCAGGAGGGGATCTGAAGTACACCAGCAAAGCCCTTCCAGTGCTGATTCACAGGAATCAGCATGATCTATGGGCCACAGCATCCCAGACCCCCACTGGCTCCTCCAACATCATTTGGGAATGACGGATGTGAAATACCGCTGAAGGATTTCATAAAACCATCTCTCTGCCTCTCCTTTCCGCAATCCTGGGCCATAAACCTAAAGAATGGAATAGGATTTCAGCAGGTAATATAATGTTGCCATGTGGCCTTTCCTATTAATTTGAAGATAAAGCATTAGTATCTGAACTGCTACATGCTTTGATACATATTGACCTGATTTGAGGTGAAACAGAACCAATTTTCTGTTCAACAATTTCACTTTTCAGGTAAGCCTCCTCTAACTAATTGAAATCTCTAAAATTAACAGCATATTGTTCAGACACTGTTTGCTCCCATGGCGATAAGACTGGATTGTTTATAATTTATGCCAAGAAATGGTATGCAGAGAGGCTCTTGCTTATACTTATAACACCCAAGGGCAGCTAACTTTGTTATTTGCCCCATTGGAGGGTCGGAAACGGAAAAGCATAGAGGGGTCCCACCTGCGGGGAGGAGCGGACAGGACAGGTGACCCAAAACTGACCCATGGGATATTCCATCCCATCTGCCTCATGCTCAGTATAAAAGCTGAGGGATCAAAGGTTCAGCTCTTTTTCTCCAATGACCAGTGTCCAAGGAGGACTCTGTTCGTCTGCCTTTGATCCCGATCTGTGTGTTCCGGAATCCAGGTCTGGAATCCAGTTCCTGTCTGTTGCTGAGTCCAGTCTGGGACTTTCCCAGTGCTCGCCAGTGATGTGATCATCATCCTGGGAGCTCAATATGGTTTTGTATATATTGTATGTATTTCATTATCTTCTTTTTATTATTTTATTAATATTTTCATTAAAGTAGTTTAGTTTCTTTTTACACCCACAAGTTTCTTTCTCTCTCTTCCCCTCTCCCTTCAGGAAGAGGTGGGGAAGAGCATCTGTCATTCATTTCAGTGACCAGTCCAGCCCAAACCACGATGCATATATAATCCTTCATTTTGGAAGACTACTTACTATTTTCTCCACCCCCTGAGGCTTTCTGTCAACACAGATAACTCCCATCTAGGATAGGAAAGCATTAAAAGAGTTTCCACTTAACAGTAATCAAATTAGTTTTTAAGAACTTGTAAAACCCAAACAACTTTTCTTCCATTACACCATCCCAGCAAAAGCCAGTAATATTTCCAGATAGACAAGAAAGAACAGTTATACCCTATGGAAAAAGACATTTGAAAGATAGGCTTACCTCCCCTAAAGGCAATTGAAAAGCAGGCAATAGTTGCATAAAGAAAACAAGGAAACAAGATTTAAATTAATAATATATATTCTCCTAGAGTTGTGGTTCTGCTGCAAAAATGTAGAAGGGATTGGGAATTCACTGAGTGTTAACTTAATAGAGTCATAGTGATGGAATAAGTGCTTGGTACATAACTGAAGGTCTTATTTAGGATATGTCCAGAAGCTTCTTGCTGTCCTGACATGTGGTTCTTAGAGCTTTCCCTTTTCTCCTCTGTACTTTAAACTAGAAACCTACAGAGTCAGCTGCCTGACTGAATGGAAAATACTTCTTCATTCCAGAGCGCACAGCTGTATGCAAATATTCCTGTTAAAATCCCACTCTTAAATTTAACCTCTCAGCAGTCCTGCATGTTGATACATTCAGTCCATTCTAAACTATAAAATCTAATGAGAAAATGCTCCCACAAGCTGTGTCTGACCCTGAAGTAGAAGAGCTTGGTTAACCACGTGAACCTTTAATTTGTAAATGCAGAATCCTTCCTGCCAGATGCCGCTGCTTCTGACAAAGCTCATCCACAAACAGCAGCGAGCATATGCAGTCCCGATGGGTGTGTGCTGCAGGGGCAGGTAGCCAGGTTGGTTTTTTTTTATCTTTTTTAATTTTTCTTTTTTATTTTTTTTTAAATCTTTAGGGAGGTTCGGAGCAATAGATTTGCAGGTTGAGTAATTCCCACTGGGACAATTGCACCTGCAACTGTCTGGGTTTTTGTCAGCCTGCCTCACTGCAATATAACTATGAAGAAGTTCGCGCACAGGAACAGGTCAACAAGGGACAAACTTTGCCACTTGATGCCCTGATTCAGTGAGGAATTGAAGCATATATTTAATTGCCAGCTTGTTCTGACTATTCATGTGCAGAAAAAAGGCACAAGCCGAAGTGCCTTGCATAACTCAGTCACAGAGCTGTGTAACAAGCATTACGGGAGCTCAAAGAGAAAAGTCAAAATGAAGGTTTTGATTTTAAAAGCCTAACCAGGGATGGGTTCAATGAGAAAATGAGGGCTGCCGTGCCTAAATGAGCACATCTGGTCAACTTTATTTTTAATGGGACAAAGACTCTTTTCTCCGAGGCCAAGATACTAGGTCTTTAATCTTCTTCCATATTTCTCATGCTTATCACATATGGGCGTATCGTAAAGATGTCTTTATCACTTCTTCCTTTTGATTAAAGGCTTTGAGTAATGCTAGCCAATATCAATAATGATGCCCTAAAAATAACATTATCATCACAGAAGAACCTTGCAGGGAACACAGCGTTAATCTCAGTAGTCCCTCTTGTACAGATCATCCAGCGTGCTCAGAAAAAAAAAAAAAATACATGAAGAGCAAGGCTCTTCAACTACATTATGTTTGGAGCATCATTCATCTTGCAGAGAGTGAAAGCCTAGGTGATCTTTACATTAATCACATGGTTAAACTGCTCAGATATTAGGCTGGCAGGTTGGGGGATGAGGGAGGAGGAAGAGAGAGAGAAAAAAAAATAAGTTGGCTCAGAAATTCATCCCAAACACAAACCAAATGTTAGCCACTTTTGTAGTACCATAAACTTCTAAAATGTTTGAGTCAAAGGAAACAGTGAAAGTAATTAGTCTTGCCACACATTCAATGATCATCAAACTAAAAATCAGCCCAATAGGTATGTATATATACATATAAACAGAAATACACATTGGTCAAAAATATGGTAGGGACATATCAGCCATGTGAAAGGTGAGACTACAGCCAAACAAAAAAAAAAATCCCGTAAAAGGCATTGATTGCCAACCAGCCAAGTTATTACAGACAACTGGTATGTATATGGGACACAATGATAATAAGGACACTTCGTCGTCCTAAAGGAAATAACAATTGTGGGAAATCATTTTAATAGTGCTCAGAAGGATTACAAAATCACAGTTACATGTCGTTCTACAACAGACTAATGTTTTCCCATAAATTAGAGCAGATTTCAAGGGAAAACAATTAATGGTAACAGAATCAAAGACATATGAAAGCTTTCCGATTTAAAGTGACATTGCTCATTTTAAAACAGCTGGTTTTAATTAGCTTCTTCCTAAGACCATTAAAGGTACATGTTGAAGGTACATTTCCACACACACTGGAGAGAACTTATGTGCTCAAGAAGCTTGTAAAATTGTGATCAACAACAGCAAAATTACTTGTAAATGGGCTGAATGCTCATTAAAAGAACAAAATTGAGTGAATAGTCCAAAGATGACACTTCTGTCCTTCACTGTCACAATCAACTGCTGAGGAAAAGCCAAACTATAGTGATATTCTTAACGCAAACATGCCCAGCACACGTGAACCATCAGACCAAAACCCTGTCTCAGCTACTGGAAGGTGAGCCTCTGCATTATTCATTTTGCATGAGAATTTTCCTTTTACTAACTTAACCTAGCATCTCAGCTTCATACCTTATTAATGGTTTTCAAACAGGTAACAAGTAATAAAAGGACTTTTTTCAATATGTTGGTTTGTTAGTGTTTTATGCACATCTTGAAGTAACTAGCAATTAATTTGTGCATGTGCATGTACATGTCTAGACAGGTGACTAAATAAAATGTCCTTGAATTCATAAAACATGTCACAGATTTTTATGATTCTCTACAGAGACTCAAGAAACCAAGACAAAAAGCATTAATAAAGTTGACCAAATGTTAAGAATTATTCTGATTTTGAACATGTTTGAGCAAGACAGAATGAGGCATCTGACCCGCTTTTGATCATTCACTTTCACAAAATACTTCAACCAGGCATCCGAGATGCACTTGCTGTTGATTTTTTTGAGCAGTTCCAAATCAAAACATGTGTGGAGCTGAAGTGCAGTTATGTGGAGGTTAATAAAGTGTCCTGGACTGGAATCCCTTCGACAGATCTTTTTTTAAGACTCTGTACATATGTTTGCTTTGGGTGTATTTGAAGTTTGAGTTCATTAATGAACAAAATTGCCAGTAGATCTGCTTGGCCCCGGCTGTTTTCAGTTTTTTGGAATTCATTCATGACATTGGGATCTGCACGTCTAATCATGTTAATAGAACAGGATCGCTGGCAAAATAAAGATAATAGTAAAAAAAAAATAATAAATCCCTGAGCTTGAGTGTGCCTGAGTACAAGCTATCCAGATACATGATTTACCTTTTCTTCGATGGAGTAGTGGCGTTGCAGAGTTTTGAATTAGCAGCATAGTGCATTCCAGCTAAACAAAAGGTGTTTTCTGTTTTGAGATCTCTTAAAACTGGGGTACGTGGTCTAAATCCAGATTTTCAGAGGCAAGTGCCTATTTGCAGTGTCCCCTTACCTGAATGATCAGCTCATTGATCCTGCAAAGGTGCTGGTGTCCCAGAACCATTCCTATGCTCTGTCAGGTTTCCAGAGCCTTACACTGTGCTCTCTAAACCATGCCTCCTGCCTGAAAGTCTCAGCTATAAATTGTAGCAAGAAGGCACCACCTAAGGAGAGGGGAGATAGTGAAACAAAATGAACTGCACGGGGTGAAAAATCTCCGATATGCCTATGATTAAAGCCTTCTATGCTGCATCTCAGAAAGGAAAAAGGTGCTTTTTAAAATATTATTGGAACTTCTGTCAAAAAAAAAAATAATCCTTTTGTGTGACTGACAGTGAGCTACAATGCAGAGTTCTTTTTTTCACCCCTTGAGTTGTTCCTTTAAAAACTTTCTGCCCAACACACAGAAAGCTGAACAAGTAGAGTTCATAATCTTCTTGCAAGTGCCCACAGGACTATGCATTGGCACCTGCCTAAACGCTTATTATAAAATTATAGATTTAGATTTTCACAGTTAGATTTCACAGAAGTCAGCACAACCAGAAGATTTCTCTCTCCAGAGCACACAATGCCTATTCTGCTTCAGACCCAGCCCAGACCGTTCACAGAGACCTGGGGTTAACACAGGGAGTATCCTTGTGCTTTTACAACATCTCTGCCATAAAAGATGGGGAATTCCTCCTTTAATGAGGAAGAGTTGCTTGATTTATAGCCTCTGAAAATATCTTCTTGTTAAAGAAGATGTATGTGCAGCTCCAGACAGAAATGAGCTGTTTGGACCAAAGGGTCAGCTTGTTTCAAGAAAGAGACCTGAAGATCTCACGGGTCAGAGACACTTCCTATATCTTGAAGGCATGTGTCTCTTAAGTGGCTGACAGACTCCCTAGGTTTTTCAGTGCTCCTAAACACAGGTGTAGTAAAGTGGTCTCATATTCAACTGGCCAGCAGATTTCATCCTTTCTTAGCTATGGACTTACCATCATGAGATGGACCTTCATCACTTCTAACTGAAGGATTGCTGTGCTCCAGGCACCTTGGGATGCTTATTAGGAACAAGAAGATGCTTCATGGCTTCAGCAGAAACATCTCTGCCTCCTCAGTAAACACGGCTCTTTGGGAGTCTGTCACTTGGGTGCTCCATGTCTCAGCTGGGCTCCTCGCTCAAGATGGGCAGTGCCCACTGCAGAGCCCAGTTTTCTGGCGTGAGGAAGAGAGCAGCTTGGGCATCTGAAGGGGACTTACCGAGTGACCCTTGGGAATGAATGAAATGAAGAGGGAGGGAAGCAGCTACCAGCTCCTGGAGGTAAGTCCTTAGGACTTGGATACTTGGCACTGATGGGGGAAAGGCTCTTGGCAGTGATAAACTCCCTACTGTCAGAAATCAGAAAGGAATCCAAACCCATCATGATTAGGGCAATGCAAAACCCACCTCTGTGCACATGAATCTTGGCTAACCCCCCATGATCTGCTGCAGTAGCCCTGCGCACATTGCTTACCCTTTCTGTGCCCCAGTTCACCCTTCTGCTAAACCAGGATAAAATTACTTGCTTACCAATTGCCACAGGAAAGCAGTATCCTAGAAAAATACCAAGGTAGACTTAACTAGGCTTATAAATTATTTTGATATTCCCAGATGAAAGTTCCCTGTAAGTATAAAGTTTTATTATTATTTCAGCTGCTCTCTTCCATAGCATAATTGCCAAAAAGGCTTTAGAAAAGCCTCAGATTAACCATAATACTTTTCTTGTTAATGACTAGCAAAACATTATACTTCTCACATATGGGACTCAAGCATTTGCCTTCAGTTTAGCGCACCAGCATTTAAGAACCAAAGCAAGTATTGCTCCATGTCTTGCTCAAACCTGACATAGCTTTCTGACTTGGAAAATATGTTTTGGGGATAGTCCGGCTGTGCTTGTTTGCAACTTACACAATTTCAAATATAATTTATAGGGAGACTAACCTGAGGTCAATTATTATTACCATCTTGAAAAAGTGATTGTAAACTGGGAATAGCTCCTGCTTTAATCATTTCATTTGCTCTACAAAGCAAAATAGAAATAGTTTGTAGTGAAAAATGTGTCTTCCAGTGTAAGCATCCAATGTAAAAAGAAATTGTAAGATTAAAAATGATAGCTTTCAGCTGTTGCTCAGTAAGTAGCCAATGTTTCTTCTCTTCTGGAAAGTTGATACTCCCTCCTCAGAGGAATTTAAATAGACAAAATCATAATTGGAGAGTACAAGAGACTTAATGAGACTGCAGCAGGTCCTGTGATTGTCTCTATTAATGTTTATCATCTTGTTCGCTACCCACAACTGCCACATGTGGGTTGTGCCTGAAGTGACCATTGTTAATCTATGCTGGAACATGCCATGGGGAAGTTTGGTGAAAGGACTCGATTATATGTATACAGAATGGACTTGTCCCAACACCATAACTCAAATGTAAGGTAAACCAAGAAGGATCAACCAATCTTTAATAGAAAGCAGGAGGAGGAAGTTCAGAACAACTTTTGCCGTTCTGCCTGGAGAATATCCATGAGCTGCGGTTAGAAACAAAAGATTTCTGCAAGGACTTACCAGCATTTTTCAAAACCACATCAGATGGAAAATCCAGAACCACAGAAACTCCAGGGTCAATCCTGAACTTCAATATTCCCATAACTGTGTGGATTAATGAAAAGAAGTCTATAGATAGTGTAGCAAAATTTCCTACATATATTCATAACATGTAATGTCTAAGCACCTGAAACGATCCAAAAAAGGGGAGGTTGCCATGCCATTTTCTATTTTGGGCAGGAGAATGGGATTTTCAACACAAAGGCCTTCCTCTGCTTTGAAACGGAGGAGGTGTTTAGTGTGATGACCTTTCAGTACTTTCTCTGCTCGGCTAGTTGGCAACACTATCGCTTTGCCACAGTTTAACAGAGCCCTTTAAGGGACAAATCCTAATCCCAGTTACACTCAGTCCATGTCCTTCCCTGCCCCAGCCCACGGGGCTGGAAAGAAGATATGCGATGTACCCAGCTGGGGCTGAGGACAGCTCAGCATTGGATACCAGGACCCACACAGAAGCTAGTCAGAATCTGGACTTAAGACAAGAAAACACTCAATGTCCTTCCACCCCCTGCCACTGCCACCGGACCTCAGGTCATGACAATGTCTCTGTCCACATACAGATTGTTTGAAAGCCATGCTGCATGGAGTTGCTNTTTTTTTTTTTTTTTTTAATGCAACCACTCACCAGCAAGCAGTCTGCTCAAAAATACCTCGCACATGTATTGGGTGCTAAAAGCATCCACTGGCTGAAGCTTCTAAATGGATTGAAGGCTTGGAAAATTACTTCTGAAAACCAGGCGTCTTCTGCTGGATAAGCAGGAAGCTTCTCAGCTTTAACTGCAGGGTCTGGCTTTTTGAAAACTCATATTGCCTATATGCAAGATATAGACCACAAGCACTGTTCTGTGTTTATGTCTGGTTAGAGCTACCTGCTTATTAAGGAGGCTTGCTTCACTGCTGGGAATTTGGGGCTGAGATGCACCAGCACATCGTGTTTTTCTTCTAGTTGTCAGATGTGGCCAAGCTAAACAGGTTGCTCAGCATATGGTGCAGACAGGTGGGAAAGTCACCCTGTCTGGAGGAAGAAAGGTCTGACCCTGCTCTTCACCCTTCCAGTAATGGATTGTGCTGCTGGGGAGAAGTGCCACAGCTCAACTGAGCTGCAGGGGCTGCATTTCTGATGGGGCTCTCCTCGCTCAGCTTCTCCAGGAGGCGAGGGCAAGGGGTGGGCAAACTTCCCTACTCCTACCCATGCAACCTCCAGAAGGCTTAGGAATGTAAGAAGGAGTGTTACTGCCTCAGCATATGAATAGTCTTAGAGCACACTGGCATATGAAAAGGTCATAAAATAAGTAAACTGTAGCATTCAATTCTGTAAGGTGTTTTTTATCACTGTACTATGGAAAGATTGTGGAGGTTCTGGAGGTTCAGTCTGCTGGGTCCCACCACGTGGTGTGTCCCTAAAGCACTAGTGGGCATGTCAGAGGTGCACTGCCCTTGGCTTGAAAGGGTCAGTCTAGCCTGCTGACAGGTTCTCTGTGCATAAAAAACAGTGCTATCAAAGCAAGAACCCCTCAAACCAGCTCCGAGTCAGAGGAAGGAGTGATACAAAGATGGGCGGTTCATGGCTCACGATGCCCAAGTGCCTTTCACTGGAATCATCTGAATTACTCCACATATCCACAAAATTAGATTCTGGCCCAGGATACCT
The DNA here is from genome assembly GCA_013398815.1 of Ibidorhyncha struthersii. Lineage (NCBI taxonomy): Eukaryota > Metazoa > Chordata > Aves > Charadriiformes > Charadriidae > Ibidorhyncha > Ibidorhyncha struthersii. The sequence goes on along the minus strand of VZSZ01009362.1, from coordinate 285,395 downwards.
TTCCACTTGAATTTAGTTCTTCTGTCCCATTGATACATACTGTACGGCCTTAGTCAGTGGGAAAAGGAACAGCTTCTTTCAGAATGCTGTGCTGGTGTGCGCTCATCTTACCTTTGGTCCTCAGTTATATTCTCAGTCTCCATACACATATTTGAGAATATGCTTACTCTAAAAAGATCTATGGAGCTCCATAGGGAAACTAAACACCAGCAGCTTGATCTAGTATTACATTTGCCTAGAAAGATCAAAAAAATTTATTGTAACTAAATTATTTAATTATCTCCAGGAATCTGTTTATGCTCAAACAGCTGCAGCCCAGCTGACAAATGCCATGCTGTTCCCCCTGAAGCTCGTGATGGGATGGCATTGCCCACGCAGAGCTCTGCAGCTTTACCCTCAACCCCCGCACCGGCGGCTGTCACACCCACACTTTGTCCTCTGCTGCCAAGAAACACAAACACAGGCTGAAGCAGGCCTCTTCACAGACATGAGATTAAAAGCGCATCTCTTCAAACACATCCGCTGCCTTTTCCATTTTGTATGCCCTATAAAGATATTCCCGATGCCAGATTCTGCCACCCTCACTTAAACTGAGCAAAAAATGACCTCATGAGTCATTGACCTCATGTAGGTCAAAAATGACCTACAGATGGCAGCAGGGTTATCTGAAGAATGAGGAACAGATTTGAGGGGGAATTTCACTGGGACAGAGGTGTTCTAATGACTTTTGAGGTGCAAGCCTAGGGTAGTACACAATGTGAATGATGGTACCACAATCTGGCTGCAGTGGCTGAATAAAAATAAAATTGAACATTTTACACCAGACAAAAGTCTCTGCTATTAGCAAAGAAGCAGTTTGCGCTGGGGAGATACAATAGCAGATGTACTCCCAGATCTCCAGTCTGTAGGTTTGCATGCTAGGGCAGTCTTCCAAAACACACGAAGCAGTTCCCCAAACCCTCACACTACGTCTCTTAACTACAACTAAATACAGTATCTATGATTCTCACAGTGCTCGCAGTAAAACCCTGCTTTGGGAAAAAGGTGAATGGAAGGAGTAAGGGGAAAAAATGACAATACAAAGCCAAGCACGTTTTTTGGTTATGATATCACCATGTCATGATGGTGCACCTCCACCCCTGGCACACTTAGGCGGGTGACAGGGTAACGTCAAGCAGCTTCTGAAGCCGTGTCCAACCTGCCTCTGCATTCCCATTAGTAACAGGAGAAGTCACAACTTCTGGCCTCAGAAGCATGGAGAGATTTTAAGTGGCAGCCATCACATTTTATTTAAAATACAAGCAGCTATGTTAACCAGAGAACAACCCAAACTTGTTTTCACCCTAAATGTTTGGGGGGTGGGGTGGTGACAGTCTGGATCAACCCAAGGGCAGTATCTGAGCTCCCTGGTTTTAAGTGACATTACTGAGAGTACTAAACAAGTTAATCATTTTATGGTCAAGAAGTTAAGATGCATCTCATTAATATCCCAATTTGTACATGAATTCCACTGTACTGAGTGTCCAGAAAAAACAAAAAGGGACTCAGACCCCACTGTTTCAGAGTGCTTTGAGCTAACTACAGACAAACACAGCAGGCTGCAGACTTCTTTGAGAAAGGTCAGGAAGTATGTTATTTTTATAAAAGGCAGCACTGAAGGAAGGAACAGCAGCAGGATGAGAGAAATGAGTGGTATCCTGTCGCTAATGGCTGAGCAAAGGCGGTAGACACATTTGAAGAGATCTGATGCATACAGTGTGCCTGCTTAGCAGAAGCCCCAAAATGTAGGGAGCAGATATTTTAGATGAAGTGGAGAAAGAGATGAGATTCAAAGTAAGGCAGTGGGAAAATGATTTTGACTGTTCTCCAAGCAGTAATTGGATGTCCCACTAATCTTAGTCATACATTATCCAGAAAAGGAAGTAAGAGCTCCTTAGGCAAGGATAAATAGAGAGTAGTAGGCATCCAGAAGACTGTGATCCTATTGCCTGAAGGCAGTGGCTTGGTGCTCAGCAGGTGTATATCCGCAGTCAATAAGTTGACTTCAGGTGAGCTTCACCACAGTAATGCAGAGTGTGGCTGTGCACCTCTATGTATAGTGACCATTGATATTTTACTCTTCCTGCCCAGTAAGAGGCAGAACCAGTCTGCTGCTTTTCTTCACAGGTGGCATGAACCCTACAGCTGCCTGTAAGACAAACCTGAAAAGCACAGAAATTGCTGCTTGCTCCATCATCACGCACCAATGCCTTCAGCAGCTTCCTAACCCCAGACTTGCTCTTTGTCCCTGTTCCAAGTGCTGACATTTTCCAGTCTTGTCTCTGTACTGCGCTGTCATCTGCTGAGCACCTAAATCGCTGAGGCCAGGCTCTTTACCAGTCTACAGGAAATATGAACAATATCAATGGTCCTGTGAGCCACTGTGGAGCTGGGCTGATTGGAAGTTGGCTTTTATGGCAGTTAGAGGCAGTTTTGCTTTGGCTGTAGATCTCTGGCAGCAGTCTGCCCGGGTGTATAGCACATAGGTATAACTCTTGAAAAGTGAAGTCAATGGATACTTGTGGTCCTCAGTTTATTAGCAGTCTGCTGGGAGAACATTAGTAAGAAAGTCTGAGGATAAAGTTTTCAAGGATCTGAATTATTTTACAACTACCATTTCTTAAAGTTTAAGTTTTCAATCACATTGACTTTTGGTGAAACAAGCTTGTGAATACCTGCATTGCTTTGGAATAGACAATTTTTAAAAATAGACAGTTTTTAAAACTGGCATTTGCTGAGGAATGCTGCGGGAATATCAGAATCCATTCAACAAATTAGACTTTGTTCCAGAAAATTATCTGCTTACCCAAGAAAAACAGCAGAGAGGAAACAGAAGCAGTATAGGATTGCTCGACCTAATATGAGTGTTAAAATCTTCGTTTCTGCAGATGGTGTTTTGGACTGAACTGTCTCTCCCAGTTTTCTGGAATCATATACAAACCGATCTGTTTACACTTATGTGACCCAGCTGGAAGCAGATAAGAAAACTCAGCCTAAACTAAAACCAGAAAGGTACGAAATATTCAAACTGTGCTAAGCATGGCTGTGACTTGCAGGATTTTACCACAGCTGTAGCATATAAGCACTTTGATACATTCAATAAGGCTAATTACATCATAGCATCCATTAACATGTCCTTGTGCCAGACCCATTGGTTTGGAAATCCTTCACTTAGGTGATGCCACAGCAGGGTACTTTACCATCAGCAGGAGCCATCCCCAGCTTCCTATGAAGCATCCAGCAGCTTCCCAGCTCCTTACCTCCATCCTGTCACAAAGTTGACTACAATGACCTGTTCCTGGGCTAGGACTCCCCACTCAGCTCTATTTCAGCATCCCAAGCCAAAGCAGCATTGGAGAGCAATGGTTGCCCATCCACTTGCAGGTCAGGAAGAGCTTTTGCACAGGACGAGGCACCCACACATCCACCACAATTCTCATCCTGGGGCAGGGAAGCTGCTGGGGGCTGCCACACAGGACAAAGCTCCCCATGCACTGATTTGTGTGCATGTAGACTTCGGCATGAAGTCAATACAGACTTCTTAAAATAAAACCTAAACTTGACGAAAGAATGAAGTTCTGGCACATAATTCCTAATAACTTTCTAGTGAACCCAGTAAAAAGCCAAATCTTCCATCATTTAAATTCCAAGTACAGGAACTACTATACTATTGATAGTTAGCATTAAGTTACAGTATATTTAAAAGGCTCAGAGGCAGGATATAGGCATACATTACAACCGAGCTTATCTAGCAAGTTCTAGCCTTGATAAGCTAATAATATACTGGAAAACCGAGCCATGTCCTGCCAACAGTATACTTTTAAGGCACTTCTCTAAAACACAGAACCACAATAAAAAATATTTTAAAAGGAAACAAACTATTCCCATCATATGAAGATGTGCCATCCCAAGAGATAACCACATTGGTGTGATCCTTTTTAAAAGGCCAGATGAAGCAGGATGGCACATCCAAACTGCATCTCTCTCCTAGAGTTTATATCCATATATCTGCAGATGAAATAGTGGGAAAAGGAAATGAGCTAGAGCTCACTATTTAAACTCGTGATTAGGAGTTTAAATGGTCAAGTTATATGCCTGTTTTTATAGATATCCTATCTTTATATGTATGAATTGTTTTTCTTCAGCTAAGCTTTCCCACATGTGAAGTGTTTTGGATCAACAGCTATTGCAATAACTATGTTTTCCTTGAGCAAACTTCATATTGGGGCTTTTCTCTGCAGACGTTGTATTTCTAATGGTATCAAGTTTTTGTGGATATCTCATAATAAAAAAATGGTGACACCTACTCAAAACGCAAGTTACCAACAAAATTTTAAATCTAAGCCAACTGAAAACCATGTCATTGAACTGTTGTGGAAAACAGCAAAAATAGTACTATGGCTGTATATGTTACATTGAAGGAACCTAAGGGGGAAGGAGGGGTGGAAGAAATCCCACCCTGTACAGGCTACCAGATCACTGCCTGCTGCTGTGGTTGCATTTATTTTCATGGGCTACTCATAACCCCCAGCAATAAGCTTGGTTTATGTGCATATGCACCCACAAGGCTGCCAATCCCAGGATTATGTATGTATTTATAGGTAATCTATCCTCATATGTCCCTAGTACTTACTTAAGTTTTAAGGACGTGATGCTCTAAGAAGAAGTCCTGTCAGGAGAACCGTTAAGCACATGAAGACAGGATAATTCAGGGTGTCTTTAACAGAGATGGGCCAGATTTTACAGAGCCAGTCAGGATTCCTATAGTCAAAGACGTGGTCAGCACATGGGATAAAAAAGGATCATCTACACCATGTGATGAGACTCTACGCCTGGGTCCCCAAGCTGGATCCAGGCTGGGGAAGTTGGTGCAAGCTCCACATGGAGACTTTGGACTGAAAGAAGTATTTGCTTGCTAACGTAGGTAGGGCCCATTAGCTCAGACACAGGACTGAAGAAGTGTTGGCTTGCTAACATAGGTAAGGCCCATTAGCTCAGACACAGGGCTGGTTTATGCTTTTTTGACAGGGATTTTTAAAGGCCTCTGATCAGTTCACTGGTTTGGTTTCCCAGTGGCCCCTTGAACAGGTGTGCAACCCAGCCAAGGCAGGGATGAAAAAGGCCCTGTGGAAGGGAAGACAGCAGGAAATTCTTAAAATGGTATTTTCACCAAAAGATAGATACATGGAGACATACCCCAGCATGGGTTTTACACAACCTGGAGCAAGACTCCTCTGCGATTGAGAATTTATTCCTACCCCTTCTATATATTGTTATTCCCACCTTTACAGCACAGACTGTATTGCTACAAGTGAATTAATTTAGAAGGTGGCCTCTCAATGTAACCCAGATTTTTAAGGAAAGCTCCCCTACTGAGCAAGGGGCTGGCAAACTTCAGAATGGGTTGGAAGCTCTTTTCTGTGCTTTCATCCTCAAAGCAACAGTTCTCACCCCATTCTTAGCCTGTTGTTCTTGCTTCCAGTTTTCAGCTAAAGATGATCTTGGATGACCCCAAAAAACTTGTCTATTTTATTGGCTTCTCCCCTTCCATTGTTCTAATGGGGGTTAAAAAAAAAAAAAAAAAGCCTCCCTCCAAACTGCAGCTCACTTAAAGGTCTTTGAAGGAATTTAAGAGGGGTTGTAGACCACTAGCAAGTAGTCACTGGTAGCGAAAATTAGAAGTAGTGACCCTGTATTAAAGCAACCCTTTACTGAATAACACAAGAGGCACTCTGGAAGTTTGCAGTTGCAAGTCCTAAGTCCTGCTTTCCTCTCACCCTATCAATGGCGTTTACTAGGCACAGCTATTCAGGATTATTCTGTAATTTGCATTAATATATTACTAACCGCTTGCAATGCTTCTTCAGGCCCAGAGAATTTGGAATACAGCCACCTGCAGCACTAAAGTAACTTTGAGCATAAAGTACCAGTGTCACCACATATTCACAGTGTGAAGGTTGTCAAGATTTTGTAGTGATAGTCAGGTCTTCAAAACAACTTGCCTGGGAGCACTGGTGAGCTGTTGACTCAGACTGTAACAAAGAGTATTTGCTGTCAAGCAACAATGCTGCAATAACTACATGAATAATTTTGTGTGTCTTCGAATATTTTATGATTGTCTGTTTCAGACAGTACAAACTCCTCCAGGCTGCACTCATTGCGGTGGGGAAGCCCTGCAGAAGGCGGCAGCCAGCTACCTGGTCCCAGCCTTGCGTTGTGGGCAGAATGCATAAACCTAAATCAATCTCCTATGCAGGAAAAAACTATGAAAGCCCCGACATATCAGCTGTATTTAGTTCCTGGCGTGCTTAATCTGTGCACAGCATCCTTGCAGATTGGCTGCCTGGGCTTAACATACTTTGTGTGTTTGCTCTTCTGTTTCCTGGAGCACATACTTATCTCCCTTGGATGCTCTGGGGACAGCTCCTGGAACAGCTCCTAAAGTTGATGCGTCATCGCTAACATAATTTTTTTTTTTTTCATAGGTGTGGAGACAGCCACAAGGGATCCATAAGTCTGTATCTGACTCCAGTGTTGTCTCTTTTGCATGTATAGCTTGTGTTGCCAAAAATGATGGCAAGAGACCAATCTCACTCCAATACCAGCCAACAGAGATAATTTCATACTGATAGCCAGCCCTGACTGACCAGAACTATTTTGAAGTCTTCCCCTAGTTCTCTCAGAAATGGTTTTAGACAAGAAAAAATCCTCAGCCTCTTTCCCCTGACTACACAGGAAAACTGCTACTTTAAGTTGAAGTAATTAAAGCAACTCATTTACACGTTTCAGGAAAGTCCAGCTCATTAAAAGTGTTTTTCACAGGGGCCAGTTTTCAAGAACTAAGTTTTGATGGGCATTAAACGTGAACTCTGGCTAACCAGGGGCAGAGGGATAGCTTTCACAAGCCACATATGTATTGGAAAGCATTTACTGTCTTGAGAACTTATAGAATAAAAGATACTGCCAGAAACCACAATATTTATCTACAGGGACTTTACTGAAATTTAAAGGTAGCAACCACATGTGTTGCTTTGATCTTGGACAGGAAAGTAAGATCAATCTCAGTGCACCCTGCAGTGTTACTAAAATTAATAGTTTCTTCAACAAGGAGAAGAGCCTTACTTAGGTGGAAGGTGGCACTGCTGTACAACTGCGTGGCCCTGCATTTCAAACTGCATCTCAAGCCATGCTGAGAGTCAGTATTATTCAAAGAATACCCACCCCTTGCTTTCCCAAGAAAGGGACTTTTTTTTTTTTTGTAGCAAACACCATCACTATTCACTTTGAGATTATAATAGTGCAATCTTGCAGGGATACACACAGGCTCAGCAATCTGTTTATTCACTCTTAAGCAACAATGTTCACATGCATAAGGAGCTAAAGAAGAAAAACTTCTGGCCATGGTGGGAATGCCCAGCCGCCCTTTCCAGAAAGAAGCATGAACTACGTGCAACATCCACCTAAAAAGCCATATTAAGACTTACTCTTTTTAATTATATTCCCCAAAAGCCCTCATCAGCTTGCACTAACAACACTTTCATCCCCAGACCAGTATCCTCCACAGTTCTTTCTTCCCTCCCTTCCAAGCCAACCTTCTAACTAATGAGCAGATTATCATAAAATGGTTTAGGTTGGAAGGCACCTTAAAGATAATCTAGTTCCAACCCCCCTGCCATAGGCACACTAGACCAGGTTGCTCAAAGCCCCATCCAGCCTGGCCTTGAACACTTCCAGGGATGGGGCCTCCACAACTTCCCTGGACAATCAGTTCCAATGGCTCACCACCCTCATGGTGAACTTTTTTTTCTTAATATCTATTCTAAATCTCCCCTCTTCCAGTTTGAAGCCATTACCCCTCATACTATCACTACATGCCCTTGTAAAAAGTCCCTCTCCAGCTTTCTTGTAAGCCCCCTTCATGATCTTGCCAGGCACAGAGGTGGTACTGACTGGCTGAACTGTAGTTCCCCAGGTCTTCTTTTCCCCTCTTTTTACAAATGGGGGTTATGTTTCCCCTTTTCCAGTCAGCAGGACCTTTGCTGGACTGCCACAGCTTCTCAAATATGATGGATAGTTATCTATCAGTTTATCACCTGGCCACCACCCTCAGCTGATCAGCATATGCATAATGCAACACAAAAGGAGCAGGGGGAAGATGAATCCCTTTGAAAGGTCAGTCCTCTGGATGAGAGGCTTCCTGAAACAAATAACATTTAGGAGGGACAGCTGGAGCCACAGCTGTAGCAGTTAAATGAAAAATAACTTTCAACTCACAGCACTTTGGAAAAATCGCAATCCCAGGAAGTCTTCTATACACGCACAGTATTATTTTCTTATAAAGGCTTACACTTTTTTCTTTTTTCACTTAAGCTGAGCTCAGTTGTCATTTTTTGATGGCTCCAAAATCAACAGAGGTTTGTGATTATATTTCTTTGGGATTTGCAGTCCAGAAGTATCTGCCCTATTTGCTACCTGTCTTTGTACATAACCCTTGTGGCACCTTTGTTTCTGATAAGATAAGAAATCTGTAGCTGTATCCAGTATGGAAAATATACTGGGACCACAACAGAAAGAGATTTGTAAGGGATCTTTGTTCTGCCTGGGAAAAAAGAAAATTCATCAAGCCTAAAACACATCAGTGCTGATTCATAGGTCATACACAGTGTGTATGAGCCTGGGTGCACATCACTGCTGAAAAAGGCTCATGGCAAACCCTCAAAAAGTGTGCAAAGTGAGATTGCCGTTTCTAAGCAAGCTTAACAGGGATGCAGCACTCACAGTGGGCACGCTGCTCGTTCCCGTGTTGCCCAGCTCCTGGCTTTGCCGGCCAGCTTTTAACTGTGCCGTGTGCCTTCTCCCGTCCCTCACGTAAACTTCCAGCATGTTGTCTGAAGCAGTTGCTGAAAGTGAGAAGTAGCTTCCCCATCGTTCCTCTGGATATTTTGTGGCCCTCTGGCTAAATTACCCAGCCCCACAGTTTATTCCAGCTAAAACCCACGTCCCACCTCCTCCCCCTCGGCTTCTCTTCCTTCCTTTAAGCTTGAAAATGAAATGTAACCGTGCAAGATGTGTAGCCTAGCTTCTTAATTATAACAGCAATGAAACCAGCCAATTATTAGCAGCTCTCCTTTTCTGAAGGGAGGTAATCAAGATGCAATGCCAGGCTAAGAAATCATTATCCAAGGAAGATTTCTGCCCTGCTTGGGTCCAAGTTAAGGAACTGGAAAAAGCTTTTGAAGTAGACTCAGCGTGTCATCTGCATATGTTTGCAGCTGTTTTACTGTTAGTGTGGCCAGAGCAGATAAATGATTATGTGTATCTGACCTATATTTGTTGATACTAGCCTTCTTTCTTGGAAGCTCTCTTTGTACACTGTCCAACCCTTGTCTGGCTGCTCATAGCATCACTTCTTGCATATTCCTAAAAAGTGCCACACCACAAACTTGCAGAGGACTTCCAGAATTGCTTCTAAGAAAACACTTTCTTCAGCGAGCTGACGGGACAGGTAGCACAAGTTATTTGGTCAGCTGTAATTCCCATCCGTCCTAGAAAGTCAGCATCAACTTCAGGTGAGCATGGGCTCCTGCACGGAGAGGAGGGGACAGCCGTGGTGCAGCCAGAGACAACTCCTATGACATGTCCGCCTTTGGCATAGCCACAAAACGCCTGCTGCAGCCGCTGTGCTCTTCCTGCAGGTCACTTTGATTCCCTGCCATATCTCCCTGCTCACCAGGCCCAAAATCCACAAAGGCATTTCTGTGACTAATTTTAACTGAAGCGAAGGGGAGGTAGGTGTCTAAATACTGATAGCTCTTAGTCATTTGACAAGCCTTGCCTCCCCCAGGCAGCCTTGCTCAAGGACAGCATGAAATAGCATTCAGGGTAGTAGGTAAGGTAAGATGCTGTCAGCTCATCTTTTTTAAAAGCTCCATAAAAATATTCAGAGTGTTCAGCTGCCCACGCTGGCTCAAATTATGAGTTTCTCCCACGCTGTGTAGCCTTTGAATATGTTTAAATAGAGCTCCTTTTACCTGAGGATACTGTTTTTTCATGCTCTAGATAAAAAGCAGTGATGTCTGATCTTTGCACACACAGCAAAGACTGTGGCAGGTAAAGCTCTGGCCAGGTTAAAGAGAGCAGGTAAAAAAGGTCTTAGGTCTGACTCTGCCCTTCCACCAACTCCATACCAATGGCATTTAGATATGTTTAGTGGCATTACTCCAGGTGTATGACACTGTAAATCCCAGAAGCATTAGTAGCCAGAGATTTTATTATTATTTTCCATATCTAGTTATCAAATGGCATCTGATATTTCTAAAATTCAGAGATAATTAAAGTAAAGTTTTAAGATTTGTCGTGTTTCTCAGGCAAGCTGGTGAAAGCAGATTCCTCAATTTGCATTTTATAGTAACCCATTTCCTGCCAGTTTCATATCTGGGATAGACTATAGTAGGCTTTGTGTCGTCAAGATGCTGGTTGTACATTTAAACAGTTACATCCAGTCAAACTTAGAAAACAGAAATGGGGCTATTTCTGCTAATCTTGGTTTTTACTAGGTCTGTCCCTGTGAAATCTAAATTCTGAGACAAATTTGACTTTACATCTTGAATGCCACAATCTCTTGTGGAAGGCAGAACCAAAACACTTATACTAAAATAAAAATACAAGTATTTCACTTTAATTAATATGTATGTAACATTCAGCAAGATCTGTTTGTTTTGGAAAGCTCTGCTGTAACGATTAACATATCCACAGAAGCATCCACAGAACTCAGGCAGGGTACGGTGCTCCACCAGTGCCAAGGTCTGTCACACTTGCCTGTTGGAAGTCTGGATGAGAAAGAATTTTCTGAGTAATTCAAGTGCTGTGCAAACGAAGTTAGCGGTTTAGATAAATTTACAAAAACAAAGGCTGGTGATTACAAAGATAGAATGAACTTGGACTGTGTTTACATCTGCTTCCTGGAAGGTAAAATGTAATCAAAGGAAGAAAAAAAATTAGCTTTCAAGATTTTCTTTTTTGTTGTTAGGGTCTTGTTGGTGGTGATTGTTTTCTTGCGGCAGGATAATATGGAAAATTTCTGTGCTCTTATTCTGTGGTGTGATTTGATGAGACAGCTGGTGGTACCCCATGCTGGAACAACAGCTGGGAATGGTCATGTAATGTTTCTGGATAGTACAACACAAGCCAGCAATCTGTGTCTATCGGCTATCAGTCACCTTCCTTTTAATTAGTTTCAGATGCAGTGTCTCATACGTAGTGAAATGTCAGCGGTCCCACACTCTGAAATAAAGCTTCCTCACACCCCAGGTAGAACTCGATTGGGTTTTTTGCTGTAGTCCACTGACCTTTGAAGAGAGAAATTCCCAGTTGTGTTCAAGGAACATTTTTCAGAGCACACACCTAACAAATATTAGCCTTAACACGGTGTGCATTTAAAACCTTGCAGTAAAAGGCCTTAAACCTACTGCTAAAATCTGCTTTAATCAGGATCAGCCTCACTGAAGTAGGATTCACTAAAGCTATACAGAAAATACTCATCCAACCCTAGGCAGCTGTCCAGACCCACTGGGAAATCAGAAATAGAAGGCAGCTGGAGATGGTGATTCACCCATCCTCTTGGATACCTATCTTAGGGTGGGTCATGTGCCCCCTGTGCCACTGATTACTGGGGGAGCTAAGTGACTAAAGCCTTTGCTTTCTCATGGTTAAAGTTAAGTGAGGTAAACCCTACCCTTAGTTTCTACAGCTTTGCAGACTTTTCACTGCAGTAAAGAACAGAAGAAAATCCGTAAAATGACAGATTAAAGGTTATTCTAGCCCATACCCTGCTTCCCACCATGGCCAAGAGCAGATGCCTAGTGGACAGGCATTTATGAAAAACCCCTGTAACACTCTCCCAGTTTCGCAGCTGTTTTCAGGACAGGAACTTCCTGATGAGGCTGTGGTTTCTATATATTTAGTACTCTCAGGGGATTATTCTTCCATTAAATTCTCCAGTCTGTCCTTAAACCCATATAAAACTTTAGCACCCACACCATCCTTTGGCAAGGAGTTCTGCAGGTCAGCTGCCTGCGAAGATGTTTTGTTTGGAGCCCTACTCTTTTATTAGCTTCATCTGATGCCTCCCACCTCTTGCACTGGAAAAGAGTAAAAAAATCAATCTACTCATTCTCTCCATGCCACTCAAGATCTTTTTGTAAATTCATCACCTCCTCTTCCACTGTCTCCTTTCCAGACAAAAAAGTCCTAGCTTAGTCACCCTTCATACAGAGCCTTTCTGTATCTTTGATCATCTCTGATTTTTTTTCCAGCTGTCCTGTAGATTTCTTGTGATGAAGGGATCAGGACCTTCTAAGCTCATTGGAACAGACAAGCTCACACCTAACATCCCAAATTTGTTGCTGTGCCACTTACTCAGCATCAAAACGCCTGTCAGCACAGCGATAAGCAGGCTGCAGGCAGCAGTTGAAGAGCCTGAGCAGTGTTAGAGACTGCATCCTCTGAAATAACTTGAGGAGATTCAGTCAGATCTTCCCATCTCACCCTCTTCAACTGCAGCTGGCGCACATGAGAGGTGGCAGGTCCTGCCTCAGTGTGGCAGAGTCATTCCAGGTAGAGAAACCGCAAGGCAGGCACCAACAGGGAGACACCCTGAGTGTGGACCTTCCTGAGACACAGAGCAGGCATGGCTCTTGCTGCTTTCATTGCATTTCTCCCGGATCCCTTTGGTGCCTTAGCTGTAGCATTAGGAGACTGCAGAAGGGGCCAAGTTTCCCAGTTCTGTCAAAAGGTAACCCTCACTTGCCAAGAATAAATGAAAACACAAAGAACTCTTTCCGTAGGATCCCCACCTATACATGTTCATGCAGAGAGAGCAATTGTACCCAGAGGATTTCATCACCTAACACTGGAAGCAAGCATCTCTTGTAAATAATCAACATGCAGAGCTCGTGGGGAGGCGATTCAGGCAATACTTCGCTTTGATTTAATGACAGATGTGAATATGAGAGGTGTGGTGGACATGTGCAAGTCCAAGGCCCTCTCAGTATGCTGGAGTCCCTGCACGTGTGATATAAGGTTGGTCTGTATCTGCCTGCCTGCAGACCAATAGCTGAAGGTGGGAGAGTAGACTGTCACTCAAGTAAAACAATAGGCAGCTTTAACCCAGACGTCCTCAGAAGCTCTGTTCAAAGCCATGTGGGTTGAAGCAACCCAAAATCTGTAAATAATAGCCTTGAGAGAAGCACTCTGGGAGGCTTTGCTTTGTCCTTTTCGGTACACTTCACTGATATTCTTACTTTGTGAATGTTTTTTTCAGCAGTGAACAGATGGCCCCTTGCTGCTCACTACAAATGTATTATTATTACCTCAACCAAAATCTCCTTTGAAAGAAAGCAAGCCAGTGTTTGTTTTGCTTCCAGATGGATAAACTGGAAAAACACAAACCCACAATAATACAGGGGGGAAGGAGGGGAGGGGGAAGGAGGAAGAAGACTGAAAACAGAATGAAGAAACAAGAAAAAATAAAAGAAAGGGGGGAAAAGATGAAAAGAAAAAAAAAGAACAAATAGAACAGGAAAAAAAAAAAAGACAAAGAAAAGAGAAAAGAGAAAAAAGAAAAAAGACAGTGACCCAATAAGTTCAAAGCCACTGAATATGCATCTTCAGGTATCTGCTTGAAAAACATGCTAGAGCTACAAAGCTATGGGACCTTCATTCACTGCACTGTGAAGTAACCCAGCTCAGCTTGAATCATTTGGATTCTTGATAGCCAGGTGATTATTTCTTAAAATGTGCTAACACCCTATCTGCCCATAGTGTAATGTCAAATAGGTGGGCTGAGGAGAACAAGACTGGTAATCCACCCCAGTAAAGCCAAGGAATTCTGCATTTCATCAGCTGAGAATACATTTTCCTTTGGATTATGACTTTTCCTAAGTCTTAAGGGTAATACGAACCTTTTCAAATGATGGCAGACTCCATTAAAAATACGTGATATACAGTGTTCAGACTCCAAGGTGAGAAAAACACATTTTAAAAGCACAGCATTACCATTATTATTATTTACTATTACAGTGAATAAGCCAAGGAAAATATTTTTGTCTTCAGAAAAATCTGAAATTCCCAGGAGGGTGGGACACAGCTGACATTCCTAGTGGCTTGCTGTCTTGCTTGCAGCACCATGTGGTTCACAGTTAAAGGGCAGAGATGCTTGCTACTGAAGAATTGCAGTCACCTCAGAGAAATGCATAGCCTGGAGCATTTCATAGTTCACCTGGACCAGAAATGCAAAGGCAAAAAAAGAAAGGGAGAAGAGGTAATATACTTTGGATTATTGCTATTAGTGTGATGTCATTGTTACTTGTTAAGCCCACTTTGTACTGAACCTTTTGCACAATATCGGTAACAATGCAGTATTAAAGATGGCAAGGCAGCTGCACCATTCTTTTATGTCAAAGAACCAAAATAACAGGACTTGGTTAACACCTATGGTGTCTCATTTCTACAATAAAAACTACTTTTTACTGCTACAAAGCCAGGAAGACTATTTTTGATCTTTCAGGAAAGCTGCAGTGATAAGCAAGTGCCTGTACGAGGAAGGGAAAATAGAACTGACTGCATAAAGCTTTCACCCTTTTCATCACTCACATATGGTCCTTCTTCTTCCCTCAGAGTCTGGTGGTCTGCCAGGAACCACAAAATCTCTAAGCCTGGGTACAGAAGAATCAATGAATCATGAGGAAGCTGCAGTGATTATTGCATGAGTTAAGGAAGATACAGCCATGGGCTTTCCAACAGGTCCTTTTCCTCCTGCATTGCTGGCCATGCACTCCATCATGCAGAGGCCTGATCTTTTGAAATCTGGGCCCTCGCAGCACCTGAATCTGTTTCCACGTTCACATCTTGGAGGCAATCATGAAGCAAACACAAGGCCAGAGATTCATCAAGTGCATGAAGTCCAGTAATGTGATCCTCTCCAGTAAGGTGATTTGGCTCTTTTATAATGAGGAGATTTCATACCTTCACCCCACCCTGTAAAAGGTATGAATGACAGCCTGTTGTCAAGGTCTTAATTTCTAGCAATCATATCAAATGTAATGCAGCTACAGACTTGATTCCAAGGCCACACAGTAGGCTGTGCAAAAAATAGGTATCTGACATCTCCAAACGCTCAACAAAGTAACCATCCCATGCTGCAGTCTTTTTTGGCTACATTATACTGGTGGAACTAGGATAGTAATAACCAACTGCCAAAATTACCATGTATGCTTTTTCTCTGTTGAGAAAAATACATAGTAATCCATAAGACCAGTCAGTATAAATCGTAAACAAATGAGGCACTTTTTGCTGTTCAAGTAACATGAAAGAGAGAGTCAGGGATTTTTTTCCCCTTTTCCCATGTGCATGAAGTGAGTATTTAGTGAATCAGCTCATAGTCTGAAGAGTCCAAAGCATCTCCTCTAAGGAATCTTCATCTTTAAAAAGCTCTGGTGCAGCACTGAGGCATTTTCTGTTTCTGTTAAAGTCTGTAGGAAATTTGCAATTGACTTCAATCTGAAGCAGAAGTTGATCCTTAGTGTATAATTCACAGAAATTTGAAGACTAAGAAGCAATGGGGAAAAAGCATGAGCACTAAGAAAACAAACTAAGAGAATCGTTAGTTTATTTTTAGGTCTTTTTATTACAAGTCAATTAAGCAACCAAAGTGAAATGTTGGATACTGGAGCCAAAGCAAAGACAACCAATAAAAGCACATGGTATTTTAATCTTTCGATAGCTCAGATGATAAATGCTGACTTTATAGGACATTTCTGTATCTGAACAGAGAAAGGCAGAGTGCACAACTGATTCTAACTCATCCCCTACAAGGCTAGCTGTTCAAGATGGATGGAGAAACATAATATCCTCAGTGCCACAATGGCGAAACAACCTCTTCCTTTCTCAGCGTTGGGCCTGTACAACACAGCTAATTGATGTCATGTGTTGCCTCGCCAAGGGTTTGGCAACTGCACAGCTTCATGCAGTTCATGAAGTAAGCACCACCATCAACATTTCACAGAAAGGGAAATGGAGGCAAAGGCAGCAAGTGTCTGGTCCTAAATCACTCAGCGCGTCAGTGTCAAGTGCACGATCAGGGACATGGTAACGACACCCCAAGGCCTGAGCCAGCCTCACGCTGCTCTTCCAGGAATCCCCTTTCCACACAAGCCAGCTGGCCAAGAGACCGAGGTGGCAGAGCTGCAAATAATAAACAAACCAGGAGGGATGGGACTGAGCTCCCAATGGCAAATACCTCAAAGATTTCAGGTCCTCTCAGCAAAGCTTATATCCACACACAGGCGTTACTGTCAGCAATAATGTAATATCACTGTCTCTGGCTCCCACTGGAAAGAAGAGTGCACGTGAGAAATCAGTTCATGGGCAGTGATGATTAACTTTGTCATGCCTGATCCCCCTCCTCCGCATGGCCCAGTGCTACCTCTCCATCCTTCTCCCACTGCTCCCTGGATAGTCATAGCTCATATGGCAGCAACGGCAGGGGAGAGAGGAAGAGCTCAGGCCCTGACATGTTGTTACCCACCACCTGAGAGCCAGAGGGTTGCAATCACTGCTACTGGCTCTGTGCTACCAAGAAATAATTTAATAGATTGTAGTTGGGAGAGCTGAAAATAAAAATAGAGGAAGTTACTTAAATTAACTAACCTCTCTAACTTACCATTGCATTTTTTAATGTCCTGAAAGTGTACAATAGGAAGTTTTAACCCTGA
The DNA here is from genome assembly GCA_013398815.1 of Ibidorhyncha struthersii. Classification (NCBI taxonomy): domain Eukaryota; kingdom Metazoa; phylum Chordata; class Aves; order Charadriiformes; family Charadriidae; genus Ibidorhyncha; species Ibidorhyncha struthersii. The sequence goes on along the minus strand of VZSZ01009362.1, from coordinate 268,584 downwards.
GATGAAAAGTAATGGCTCAGCCCTGGGGTCACCAAGTTCTTCAGTTTGCATAGGATAATTTTACTTCTGGAGTTTGTTTGGTTCATTGGTGGCTGGTTGGTTGGTTGGCTGGTTTTTGTGATTGGGTTGGGTTTTTTTTCCACAATAGTGGTCATGGTGCCTGAGCCCTGCTAGAACACTTACTCTGACTTCTTACCAGCCAGTGATGCTGTCAAGCTGCACCATCCTTGTACAAAGTACATAAATAATAAGTCAAACAGTTGAATTTAAATCCATTATCATTAAAATTATGGGTTCAGAGAAGACCTTCTATTTATGTTTTTTACTTCATTTGATGCACAAGAACCCATACACAGGTCTCACATAGATATGAAGTGGATAAGAACAATAATTCAATTCCACTTCCTTCTAAAAAGTGACCTGTTACCTGGCTTTCCTCCTTTGACAGGAAAACAACCAATCCAAACTGGAAAAGCAGTTCAACAAATACTGACTCCACATGGAAAGACAAACCCGCATTCTCCTACTCAAGGGCCAGGGAAAGCTTCACATCCTGGAGGCTGAGAAATTTCAGAAAAAGGGAAAAAGCCAAAGGGAAAAAGCCAAAGGTTTGGCTCTATTCCCAGCCAAGCAGCGCCACCTCTCCTGAGGCAGGACATCTCTGGTTTGGGATTATTCCTGGCCACACTGGATAAAAGAGAGAGGTCAGGCTCTCAGAAATGTTTCCTAAGCCATGTTCACCTTTGGGGGAAAAGCGGTGCCTAACATTGCTTTGGTGGCTTGAGCCAAAGCTTTTTGAAGTCAGTGGAAAGATTGCTGCTGACCTTAGTGCTCTTTGGGCTGCTACTCCATGTAAAGCGTGGAGCAATTTGGCCATGATTGTTGCTTGGGAAGCGGGATGTAGTATTTTGCATCAACTTCTGGTTTAGGCTACACCCCACACAGAACATATTGCAATAGTTTCCTAATATTTACTGGGGGTGGATCACAGCAGCTAGCGTTGCATTGGAAAGAACACGAAGAAATGTAAACCAGTTTTTCTATTACACAAATGTCCCACAGCAATAAGGAGTCCACTAAGACATGAAAGACACTGACAATCATAAAGGGCAGGTATAACTTTGCATCAGTCATCTACACCTTCTCTTCTTCTTCTTGCTAGCTGATGGACTAGGCCAGGTCACCAGAAGACTGGACTTCCAGCATCCACCTACACGTCATTATACCCCAACCACACTCAAACTTGTAGTGTCCTGCATGAAAAAAATGGGTGACCAACCACCCAAACAACTGAATAATCTTGCCTCTCCAAATATCAGACAGACCTGACAGTGCCATTTCCAAGTGTGCCTCAAACAGGTCGCACCTTTCTCTTTATGTGCATTGTATTGTTCTTAACATTCATTATCCAGGGGTATTTAGGTCTCTTAAAAACCCGTTTCTACCTCCATCGCTGCAGACCAATAACTTCCTCAGGCAAACAGGTCTGTGGCAACAATAGACTCTGCAGGTCTGCACACCTGCATAAATATTTGTACATTCAGACCCTTCTGCTTTAAATCTCTTGGGGCTGATATGTTAAGATTTATTCCAGCCCCACCACTGTGTTCAGATATTATGCCATCTGAATTAATGCCTTCACATTAAAGCAGTGGTGACATGACAGCAAATTCAGACCTCTGACTCTTTCAAAGTATCTATGATGCTTTATGTCCATGTGCAGCATAACTAAAATGAAGAGACAGAATCCATAGGAGCAATGAAGTAAATGTCATAGAACTATTTCCTCCTTCAGGTCCTTGAAAATCGTTGGATGTCATTACTGGAGTTGTTCAACTAAGGCTAGCACAAATGTTGGTGGAAAGTGTATTAAGGAACAGAAGACATAGATTTCAACTAGCTGCCTCCTGAAGGGGAAAAAAACCCTGAGCTGCAACATAAGCAAAAATGGGGAACAAGCCTGAGGTTTCACAGGAAGAAAATCAGTCTGGAAGAGAAGGAGGGAGAACAAGTTTTGCCTGCTAGCGATAACAGTTTTAAAAGAGGTGCAGCGTTAGATCTTCTGGGGAACCTCTTGGCCCCCGTATTTTATTACTAATTGTGTTTTGAAACAGCCATTTATAGAAGAGATCCACATTGCGCATTGTCAATTACTAACATATGTCCCACACTTGGCAAACAAGGCAACTCGGGAATGACATTTTCTGAATAATCAACACCATCACCAAAAAGTGCCTGCATCTTTGCTTTGGGCTTAATAATACATTTTTCCCCAAACAAGATAGCTTTCTCATGACGGTGCCAAATGGAACATATTAAGCTTTAATGATGGCTGAGAACATCGTGCACCAGAGAGGCAGGGACAGGGCTGTGAGAGCGCATCTCGGACCTTAGGACAAACAGCTGCGTGTGTACCAGCCACAGATGCTGCTCTGCACAAAGGAGCCTCTGGGCATTGCTACAGTACAAATAATGCACCAAACGGGTGAGCTTTGGCAAACCGAGTGTGAGACTTTGTGGAGATCTGAGAGACAATCACAAAACACTCAGCAAGATGCAATCCTCAGAGCAAGCAGCAAAAACTGCAGACAGCAAGGATAAGATAGGACATGGAAATGGCTAGCTTATTGCAGTAATATGTACAGTCCACTGAAAAACCCCAAACAGACAGATGGTTGTTGCATACATGCATGGTATGTGTCTGAGGCAGGAAAGAAGTGAGGAAATAATACATTTGAAATACCTGCCTAGCTTTTACCTCAATGTACGTGTGCCAATATAGATGGGCACCACACTGATAGAGACAGGACAGGGGCTGTGCAGCCATGTGGCCCCCTTGCCTTCTCTGAAAGGCACAGCAGTGCAGCAGGCAGCACCAATGCAGGATACACTCTGGCCACTGGCTTCTGCCTACCTGTTCCCAGCAAAGCCACCCTCAAGCCCTTGGTACTTTGATGGGACATTTCCAATGGCCAAGGGGTGCAGATAGACCCTTTATCTATATAACTCTCATTGGTGCAAAGAAGAACACAAGTATGAAAAATGTGGCCCAGCCATAATCAAACCACTGATTTTGGGGTGAGCTGGTGGAGAGTCTGGGACAGCGGTTCTGGAGCAGGAATCATTGTGCCTACTTTATGTGATTCCCTTTGTCTTTATCAGGCATTTCACTGGTATTTCGTTCATCAAAGCCCAACAGGACAGCCAAGTATCTGCCATGCTGTGAAGCCTCACTGTGAGAAAGCACTGTGGGATCAGCATGCAAGTGGGTTGAGTACTGTCACTCATGGGGAGGGGACGCACAGATTTCAAGTGTTTGGGAAACAGTGAATACAGGGATAATGATGAGTATTTACCTGAGATGTTAAGGATTATGGTTGGGCTTTACCTCATTTAACTTTAAGTTTCCAAAAGTTTGTTTTCTAGTCCACATTCATTGTTCAGACTCTCTCTATAGCTATTCCTAGAGAGCGGTTCAGCTTTGACAGGTCAGACTGCCTGGATCTCTCAAGGGATTCTAAGGAAACTCAGACACCTTTGAATGCTCTTTCACAGTTCACAAATGGGGAAAAACGCAGATCTCATTTGTCTTTCGCTTCTCTCATGCTCTTCCATCCTTCTAGGGAACCTCCTGGTGCTGTCCCAACCTCCTCTGGGACGAGTCCATGCTTATTAGACACTTCCCTGAAACAGTTTTAGTCTTTTGATGGGTTAGTTGTCTGCTGAATTTTTGAATTAAATTATCTGAAGTAGGGCCACATGAGCTCACGCAATGTAAGCAGCGGGAGCTGACAGCCAGGAGACAGCAAAGGAGATGGGGACTCTCCTGCAGTGGTGATGGGATGCCAAACTCACTCACTGCTGCAAGCCCCAAACAGGACACCTATCTCCAAGACAGTGAATGGTTCATGATAGGAATCTCAGCATTTGGTAGGGAAAGACCAATACTCAAAATGAGGTTAGGACATTTTCTTTCTTTAGTCCTGTAGTTATCATACAGTGAACACTTGCCTTGAGGACATAAGCCAGTGATGGTATTGACAAAATACAAGGGTGCCAGGTCCTCAGCAGTCGCCTCCATGGAGAGGAGCAGACACTCAGCAGCAACTCTACATGTCATGAGGGAAGCCTTGCCCCCAGCCGTCACATGTACCACTGCCCTTTTCAGCCTATTTACAAGTCAACTCGTTCTCTCTCTCACATCCTTCTTGCTGCTTCAGAGATACTTGCTTTGGCTGAGTTTTGTTTTTAGACGCGCATTAGGAATCCCTTCCCTGAGATCACAGAATCATAAAATGGTTTACATTGGAAGGGACCTTAAAGATCATCTGGTTCCAATCCCCCTGCCATGAGAGCTGACTGATGAGTCCTCGCTCAGTGAGAGTGATGTCATGAAGAATGTCTGAGCAGGACTCAGCCCTGAACCAGTGGCTTATTCTGGTTGAAAAGAAATAGTTCTGGCTCTTAAAAAAGTAATTGATTCCTACCAGATTGCATCCTGTGATTAAGGGTGAGCTCCAGGCACACACCATGGGGATGGGGATCCTGGGGTGACTTTCCCACAGAGACCTTGAGCCCATGGGCCTTGCTTCCATATAGCAAGGTGGACAGCACATGTTTTGTCAATGCATATGGTCTTCCTTGAAATCTACTGAGTACAAACTGCTGCTGTCCTTAACTTAAAGCTCATGATTCAGACATGCTGCAGACTGAGTGTGGTGGTTGCTGAATAGCCAGAGCTGTTTTATAACTTACCTCAGGAAGGTGCACTATTACCCCAGTCCACCACCAAGTGCAGAAAGACAGGGATTACCTGTAGGTCACTCCTAGGGCATCATTAGCTTTGCCTGGTAGTAGTTTGTTGTTGGGGTGGATTTTTTTTTGTTTTGTTTTTTTTTCTTGAGATGTATTGATTATTAAGCCATAAAAATAATCTCTCATTGGAAATACCTACTAGCTCTTCAGTGCATGTGTATCGTCCACATTTTGCTTTCCCTTATTTTCAATCAGTTCCTAAACCCCATGTATGAACCCTGAGAAGGTCTAGCAGCCTTAAAAGCTTAGGTCTGACAAAAGGTGAAAAGTCCTTTAGCAACATGCCACATATATCAGCCTAACGGACTGCACACTTGCAGTGTTTCACTGTGTTTTCTTTCTCCCAAAATAATTTTCAAAAAGAAAAAGTATGTTCCCCTGAAAAGGTCAGGATTTGCAAATGACCTCAATTACCACACATTTAAATAAAAATAACACTCCCTTTTTAAAAGCTTCTCAGATTAGGGCTCCATTTCGTACAAAATGAGGGCCCTCCACCCTTGCTTACCTGAAGATTGCCAGTAGCTTGAAAAGTGCTGCTCTTGTGGGAAGAAGATGAGCCAGGATCAAAGGACCACAGATTGAAGCACTGCTGTCATCTACTTAGCTAAAATATGTTGAGATCATTTTCCCCAACCACCCCTTTAAATCACTCACTTCCCTGTTTACTAATGTTCTTGATAGTTCAAAACCAGAAAGATCTCTGTAGACATCGACTTTATTCTGCACTGGTTTTAGCTGTTTTCTCTCAATTTCCTGCTCAATGCCTCCTCCTTTAAGCTTTTATTTCTCCTCCCTGGAAGCATTTCCACCACTGCTGTAAGTATAGCTCTTCACATTCAAATCTATTCTCTTCATTACACCACATAAAAATTGCAGATTAACTGCAGAAAGAACAGAGGGGTGGAAAACCTGGTACTGTGCATGGCATCAAAGTGCTTTGAGAACAAAGCTCAAAGGACAATTCCTAATAATTCACCTGTTGACCATTTTTCTAAATTCTTGTACACTTTAGTGGGAAATGACTGTATTTTATTGTGTTACACTTAACACTTCAACTCAGGCCTTTGGTATTAATGGGAATGTCCTTCAACTATAGCTGCTTTTTCATCCTTTTCTTTGATTCATTAGTTGTTTACTGCAGGCTATTAACAACCCTAGAACTAGCTTTAATCCACAGCCAGAGTCTTTAAATATAATACATCATCAACAGGTAATTATTCACTTTGAAGTCTTTCCTCCTTTTTTCTTAGCCATGTGAGGTGATAGCTGGGGCTTTAAAGTTTGGTAACAGAGTACTTCCATCAAAGCACCAAAATTAGTAATGCAAATGTCAAAAATTTACTTTGCGTACTTTAAACATAAGGATGGCCAATCTTTCTTTTTTTTCCTTCTTTCTTTCTCTCTCTCTTTCTGTTTCTTTCCTTCTTTCTTTCTTTCTTTCTTTCTTTCTTTCTTTCTTTCTTTCTTTCTTTCTTTCTTTCTTTCTTTCTTTCTTTCTTTCTTTCTTTCTTTCTTTCTTTCTTTCTTTCTCTCTTTCTTTCTTTCTCTCTTTCTTTCTTTCTCTCATTCTTTCTTTCTCTCATTCTTTCATTTTTTCTTTCTCTTGTTCTTTCATTTTTTCTTTTCTTTCCCTTTTGACTCCCACTGCAGGTTTGGAAAGCTTTTGATGCTTTTGCAACAGTGGTAACTTGCCAGATTTTACTTTAGAATTAGGTAACTGTACTATAAATGCCCAGCACTATAAGTTCACTAGGAGTCTTGGCCCTTTTCATCATGCTCAATAGGATTTTGTTTCAGTATTCACACTAGAAGTCAGCTCAGAAATTCAAAGCTGTACATTAAAATTGTAGGCTAATGCCTCTAAACATACGTTTGCATAAGCACGAGTTTGTGGTGCTGCATTGATTCCAGAGGTCATTAACTCAGGTTCTTTGGCTTCATTTAAGGAAGGTCCTTAAGACCGCGATTAAGTGTTTCTGTAGTTAAGGCTTTCCTAAGTGCTATCTGATACTGGTACATATTTCCTGAACTAAGATCTTTGTCTGCACACTTGCAGAAATGCCTGGGCCAATCCCCGGTGCACTGGGAAAGACACAAGTAGTGCATATATGACAACTCGCCTCCAGAGACTCACAGAAGATTGCACTTCTCAGTCTTGAAAAGTCAGATACATAGTATCATGGTGAGCAGCTGAGATGATAAATCTTCTTTTGGTCAGAGTATTCCTTTTTAATCTTTTCTCCAGCATCTTATTACTTTGGTCTGTAAGCATCCTCGGAAATTTTCTGAGGAACAGCTGACCCACAAATGCAAGACAGTTGCATTTATTGAAACAGAGAGTGCAACCTCCTCTGGTTAACTGGATGTCTCTCATTATGTACTTTTGGGGTGCTCTGACATGTGGCTTCTAGCAAAGGTGGCACTGGGCATGTGGATTTTTTTTAATTATTATTATTTCCTTGCACATTTGCATTTCTTTCCGTTCACAGGCAGCAGTAATTACATATGCAACGCATAACAGGCAATCTGCTGCTCTCCCAGCTCCCAGTTACCAGCAGAATGAGTGGTGTGACTAAGGCAGTCAGCATGTGTGGACTGAGCTGCTTTGATCATGACAGCATCCCTAGAAATCACTGAAAGCAAAGACCATCCTCTCCACTTACAGTTGAAGAACCTAAGAGCCAGGTTTCAGCCTCCTTTCAATCAGGCTTCCATTGTTAAGATGGTAAGTAAATCATGGAAGAAAAGTTATGTCCCACAGGCCAGGCCACTGATACCACCGCTGGCTGGCTCACCACAAAAGGAATGAGCCAGCACCTCAATTCGGAGTGCTGGGGCACTCTCTGCAGCCCCAGCTCCAGGAAGGCAAGTGCAAGCATGCTCCATCTTCTCCTGCTAAGTAATCCGCAGTATCACAAGAGAAAATGTGTGCACACTGAGGAGTTAAAATGATGAAAATTAAGCATACAAGGAACAATATCCTTGCTTTTGGGGGAGATCTAAAAGCTTCTCCAAAGGGAAAAGTAACAGCTAAAAAAGCTTTATCTTTGCAAGCATCATAAAAAAGGTCGTAAGCTGTACACACTACAAAGGCACTGCCTTCACCCCTCCATCTCTGTGATTTCTTTAGATTGAAGAAACCTGTTGGCTTGAGTTCTGAAACCCCAGATAAAAGCTTTGATTTGTTAATTAAATTTTTACTGCTATCTGCATTTGATATCTCAGTCAAATTGTATCCGCTTGCAACAACAGAAAAAGTCACATCAAAGGAGAGCTCCACCTCCATGACCTGTAATTACAGAATTTACTGCTGGGTGACACTGGCTGTAAGATGCACCTGCCAGGCAGCCCCAACATACTATCCACACCTAAAACAAAGCCACTTCATTCAACTGGGATGAGCCAGCACATGCCGAACAAAAGGGCTATGTTTTGTCAGGAGTCAGCCTAGTGTATTGCTTGTCCTGAGACAGACAGGAGCTTCTGAAAACAAGGGTTTTTTTTTCTGTGTTATCACACTAAATTGGGGATAAGAGTGAGCTCCCACAGAGAAAGGCAGAACTAGGAGAAAAAGGAAGAGAAATGGGGATGGGAAGATAAAGAGAATTAAAAAGAAAGAAAATTAAAATTTATCCTAGTGGTTAAAACAAAAACAAAAAAAAAGAAAAAAGCTACTTTGAACAAAACACTAACAAAATATTAGGAAACATAGAGAAGGAGAAAGATGGGGTATTAGAGAAAAAAGAGAGAGGAAAACAAACTAGAAATCATGAGTATATACTAGTATATCTGCTGAAATCAAACTCTAGCACACAGAGTATTCACCCCTTCAAACACCCACACAGGTAATGCAGAAATCCCCAATTTTTGTCAATACAGTCTTTGGCCCTCAGTTGTTTTCCACTATATTTTGAAACAAGTGGAAATGTATCATGACAAAGACTCACAACTTAGTCTTTATTAAATTTGGGAGCCTCCCTGGGAGCCCAAGAAGTTGTTATTAGTGTTTATGTTTGGGAAACAAAACACAAAGAAGGAAAATAAAGTAGCGCAATGAATAGGCTTGCTGGATAGGAATTTTCCCTGGAGTGATTAATGTACACAAAATATCCATATTATAGAACTGGCATCTTCAACAAGAGAATAATAATTTTATTGAAAGAAATCAAATTTTCTCCTGGGAAAACCAGTATGGCAAATCGATGCCTACACATCCATAAGCCTTTTGTTAATACTGCTTCAGTGATGCAGGGACTTTGAGGATGGCAGTCAGAAAAATATCCAGTTTGGTTCTCTAACATGGATTAATGCCCAAGGCAACTCTTTCTGCAAAAAAATAAATTAAAAATAAAATAAAAAAATCCTTGTACATATTACTCATTTCATCCTGATTTTTGATTTACATTTTTCCCAAACGTTGAGGGTTTTTTTAAACAAAAGAGGCTCTTATTTTGAGATGCCATGATGCCTACTGAGAGAGAAACAGAGAAACTAAAATTGCTTTCTTTGACTTACTTTAGCATGAACTTGGCCCCACTGTAACCAGGGAGAAGTTTGCTGTTGACTTCAATGGGCCCAAGATTTTGCACCTTGCATCCCTGTGGCCTCAGTGAACACTGACTAAACAACATTGCTGAAAAGCATGAGGTGAGAGGTACGATGGGATAAAGGGTCTGTAGACATCAAAGCTTTCTGTGTTTTCTTTGGAACTTCAAAACGCTGTTGAAATATTTACTAAACCCAACTGATGTGACGTCTCTGAAAACTCGGATGAAAAGCACCCGCTACGCCAACCTGGGTTTTCAAACCTGGAGCACCGTCAGGGCATCCCTTACAGCAGCCGTGCCCCAAAACTGGGCATCACCCTTTTCTCCAATAGTCTGTCCCTCTGTCGTGCTATCAGAGCTATCTTCAGCGACATTTCCACTGACACAGTGTGGCTTTCCTCGGCTGGCAATAGCAGGAGCACAGTCCCAGCTGAGGGCAGGACCTGCTTAGATCCCACCACCAGCCTCAATCTTTTCAACGCTGCCTCAGAAATGACAGCCCCACCAGCCAGGACTGTAGCCCCTCAGGGTTTTGTCACTGCCCAGCGAAACAAGGAGTAACCTGGAAAAACTGTCAGGGATAAAAGGGGAGATAAGTACATGGCAGGGGTTGGGCCTCCCAGCATCAGAAAACAGGTCAGGGCTAAGCTGGGGCTAGAAACTAGCACTAAATCCTGGTCCTTGTTCGCTGGCCGGCATTATTTCTGGTGTTGCTCCATACTGTGATTTAACCTTGGGAAGACTGGGAGGTAGGTTACAGGCAGAGGTCCAGTCTCCCCAGCCCCCACCTGGCTGCATTAAAGTCCTTCCTGACTACATGGCCTGGAGAAAAGCTTCCCCAAGAGTTATCTCCCCCTCCTGAGAGCAGAGAGGGTTTCTGAAAGCGGGGAGGGCAACAGGCAGCTTCAGAAGCACTCAAGTTGGCTTTGCTCCTGCCGGTCTCCCCTCCCCGTGGAAAAGGAGGTCAGCCTGGTCCCCTTTCCCTCCCTCCATGCCCCTTGCCTTCCCTCTAGCCTGGTCCTTCAGGCCTGAGGGCAAGGGATGTTTTGGCTTTGGCTGGATGATGCTCATAACTTACTGTTTTCAGAGGAAGGTGAGTATGAAATTCGAAACAAACCCCAGAGGGTGCAAGAGCAAAGTTAATGTGAGACCAAAAGCAGAGGATGACCTCAGCTTGCAAACATACAGCTCTTGTGTCCCAAATTGCTCAGGTTACACCAAAGTCACAGGCAGTAAGCAGCATGATACCCTGCTGCTGTGAATTCCTGCTGCCTTCACAACTGGGAAGGAGCCTTGAAGCCGGGAGGATTGACACTGCCTGGGTCCTGGGAATTTCCCCAAAGCAGAAAGATTTGCACATGGGTGAGAACTGACCTAGTATTCAAGCTGCCAATTTACCATGACAATGAAGACTCTGGGGCTGGATGGAGGGGGCTGCTGCTCCGGCACAGCGTGGAGCCTGGGTGAGTTTGGGAGACGAAGGCAGGTGAGATGGGAGGAAGGGGATGGAGATGGCACACAGGAGGACAGCAGCGCTCTTGCGATTGGAATGGGCAGGTGTGAGATTAGGGACGTGAAGCTGTCAAGGTATTTTGTTTTCAGGCAAAGCTGGAAGCACTCATGAAGCAATTTGTAGAAATAAGTATGCGTTGCCTTAGCTGGATTCAGCCTACAGTCTTGGAACGGGAACAAAATTATCTTGATCGGTAAGATTAAGGGCGCTGGAAATAGGTGAGAGGGCTCACAAAACTCCTGCAAAATATTACAAAAGTACATCTGAGGTGTGTCATTTTGCAACAGCAGTAAAACATTTTTCATTTCCACAAAGACCAAAGGAGCAGAAACACAAACGTTGACTTTCCAAATACCAAGAGTAACATCAAAGGGCAGTCAATTACAGAGAGCATTAAAAGGCACTTTACCCAAACTGTATGGAGGGTCCTAGACCCCAGTGAACTGGACAAGTAAGAGCTGGTCTTTTATTTCTAAAAGAGGCCACTGTGTGGCCACCCCCACAGGTGTCTACGGCTCTTGTGTGGAGGTGAGGCAACAGAGACCATGTCTCTGCTCTCTTCATAAGCCATCCCCAAATGCAGATTTGCATTTGCTCTATGTGTGGGTCAAGCTGGTTACAACCAAGTTGTCTGTAAGGGGCAGAGGCTGAGTCCGTACTGGATTCCTGCCACCCATCTGGACTTCCATGCCAGGCAAGCCAATCTCCTTGCACATGGAGCAAGCCAACATGTGGGCAGCATCAATGGCTGAGCACCTCAGAGTGATGCTGTGATCATAGTTAACGGAGCAGAGCTGGGCAGAAACACCAGAAACTGCAGTAAAGTACATTCACAGAAAGAAACTCCACAGCTGCTAGCTGGACATGGGAAAGAGCTATATGTCTTTTCATTGCCCAAATCAAAGCAAGGGAAAAGCGACCTGAGACTACCTTTCAGGGCTGTCAGTAGTCACACAACATTTAAGAAGCCATGTCTAAAAGAAATTAAAAGCAGTGAGAACTATTACTCACTTTTAAAGTCATTCCAGTTCTGTTATGAAAATACATCCACAGTCTATTTGCCTAAAACTGGAGCGCTGTGATCCTTGTTTACCAAGTAAAACAAACACCCCATATAGCAGGGGGGAAATGACCCATGAATGCAAGTCTTTACAAGCCTCCTCATTACAGTGAGATCAGAGTGTGCCATGTGTGCCTATCATTTTCTTGGGGCTTTTTCTTCTCCTTTTCCTGCTTTTTGTCAATGCTCCTGACTTCCCGTCTGCTTTCTATTTACTGTTGTTAAAGGGAAGGACAAAACCACACACCATTCGTTTGGAGTGGGACAGAAACAGGGTTTAAAATGCGAATAAAAATTAACCTGGTGAATGGTTCTTTCCAACACACAAGTTTGCATGAAAAGAGCATAAAGGATATACAATTATGTGGGTACATCAATTGTATAGAGTTTTGAAGACAAAAACTTTGCCATAGACTGTAAGTCCAACATATGGGCACTATATTCCCTTGCTTCTCTCTGCAAAGAAGGTAAAAAAGATGATACTGGGCACAGTTTTAGAATATTTTCCTCTAATCACAGAAAACATGCTTTTTTTCTGTTGTGCCAACTCTGTCCCATCACCCTTACGACACTTGTGCCAGTCCAAGTGAGGTTCTTGGTCTGTAATTTTTCTTTCTCAGAAGTCTTTATCAATAATGCTGCTCAAAACCTCCCAGCAAATTCCCCCTTGCGCTGAATGTCTTCTCCTTCCCACCTAATGCATCTGTCACCACATAGGTACTTCTCAGGTGTTGAATTATGCCATAGATGAGAGCGCAGACTATTTACTCCTCTCTACCAAAGATTTGTGCAGTTTGAGCTTCCCTCAAGTGCAGTTCACCTAGACGAGTCGCTCCTCATCATTCATTTCTGATACTTGCTGACCCTTCCTGGGCCTGTAGGATCTCACCAGCTCCCTTGACTGCACAGACACTTGCTGATCACCACAATACATACCCCTGCAAAGAGGCAGCTCCCTCAGCAGTTTTTTATCTGGCAGAGCCTTAGCCTCATTTCCAACCTGTCTGATAAAATTTAGTGCCCCTTCCAGCAGCATGGCACACCCAGTGCCTATCCCCACTCATGCAGCTGCTATTTTCGACCGGCTGCATCCTCCACATGCTCAGGGCAGGTTCGTTCCCTCCACCCTTGTGTCAACAGTACTATTCCTCCCTCAAAAGCCTCTTGCTCTGAGACCTCAACCACCAGCTTAGCATCTGTGTGCGCCTTCACTGAGGCAGCCAGCAGGCACCACGGCTCTCCCCACTGCGTCTCCTCTCCTTCCCTGGATGCTCACCCATCTTCAGTCTTCAAACCCCCCCAAGTAATCCCTCTTATTCATCTCAAATCTGCCCTGGTCACAACAGTAGACTCATTTCATCTACTCTCTGGCATATTGTGATGAATAAAGCTCCACTCGGGTTTCAGAGAATAGATATGAATAAACAGCAGAGATTTTTCTGTCCAGCCCCAGTTCTACTATTTTAGCTTTAAAAGAAAAGCAACAGTTCGTACTAAAATAGTAATTTGGCATATGCACTTCGTTCCTTATCAGCTCATTCGCTCAACAACAAAGACAGGAAAATGCCGCAGGGGTCATTTCACCAGGAGAAGGCTCAGAAAACCTGGAAGTCGGTGATGAAAATCATTTAAATGGCATAGTCAGTGGTCAGAATGAGTGTCTGTGGCGGTAAATGGGAACATATTAAAATGGCAGGGGAAGTTTAATCTGTGATTGATCTCCCAACAATTACCCTGCTTTCTAAACCTCTCCATATCATTTAACGAGGTGATTTCAATGTTCTAATAAAATGTGGCAGGGGAATGTTTCCAGATGTCCAGTGTGTAGGGAAGTAAATGCTTCTCTGAAACTATAATCTGTGTATTAAACAAACCAACATCATCTTCTGATTGAATTACTCTTCTGTCTCAATTACAGAGAAAGGAGTTACTGAAAAGTCATGAGATTTTAAAAAATCCTTTCAAATGTCAGTTTTATACAAAACAGAAATACTCCCTCTCTGTTAATTTCTTGGCATAAAACACCACCATTTCACAAGTGCTGAAATATCTGCTTTTACAACATTTGTCTAAAATTGGTTGCTTATTCCTCCATTAGGAAAACTGCTACTTGTGCCCCATGATTGAGTTCTTTATCTCTGATCACCGCAAAAATGAGACCAACAGGTGTAAGTCCAGCTCTTGAATGGAGGAAAAAGTTGTGATGAAAAGTTCAGGACATTGGGAATCACACCGGATCAGTCCACTTGTCAAACACGCCTTGCGGCCGACACCAGGAGGTCACTAGGGTTCCCAGCCCGTTGTGCAGCACTTCTTCAGCATGAAGACTGATTTTTTTTTCCAATTATTTTTTCATTTACAAGGGTGCCTCCTGCAACCACTGGTCCGATTTCTGTACTTCAAAGAGCTCATACCAAAGTGTTCACACAACGCATCACCAGACCCATGCCCACCATTGCTCTTTAGTAATACATACAGCAATCACTGCACTACGCTAGAGGATGACTGTGAGCAGCCCTGGCCTCTCCCAGACTCCCTGGGCAACCCACAGCTGCAGCGTTTGCCCCAGGTTTGCCAGACCTGCCCCCCAAAAACCTTTCTTCAGCCAAACGCTTAAGGTCAACTTCACGATCTTTAAAGTGTTTTGATGCCAAATATCTCAGAGGAGTTTTGGTGTGCGTACACATCTGTCTGGTACAAAGCAACTCAACACCTTAAAAGTCGAGGGTGAAACTACCGCCCCTCATTACTTCTCCCTTCACTACCTGCGGTTTTGGTCAGTGACATATACCTACTATAGTGTGCAGGACCCATGTCCCTATTTTCCATCCACTTGAGACTAGATGGTTTATCTTTGTCTGTATTCACCCATCAAAAACAAATAAAAACTCAACTAATCCCTGACAGCTGAGGTCACACCACGTCTTGATTTCAGTGAGTGCAAACACAGCCCTCTTAGCAGACAGAAAAGGGAAAAAGAGTGGCAGACTTAACCCCCTCTGTTCTGTAAATAGTCTTGTTAACTCTCAGCTATCACAAAAGCATATCCCGCATTGCAGATGGCAAATATTAACCAGATATTGACTGCAGCTCTATTCACATGACAGTAAGTAATGCATTCTGTCCTCCAGGTTAGCTGTGTTTGGATGTGAAGGTCTATATTGACCCTTGAAAGACTACGAAGGAGGAAGGGAATACTTTGAACCATCAACATTTTACAATGTGCAGTTAGGTGAGTGCTTAGTGGCACAGCTCAGAGCAGCAGCCCAAGGGGGGTATTTTGTTTCATACCTTTGAATGTTATATCAGTTAAACGAGCTGAAATGTGCAATCAAGTTTATTTTAGAAACGTAAAAAATGATGCTGAAAGCAAAATTTGTGCATGAAGTGTCTGTCATATCCATGGAACTTGAAGTTATAGAATATACTTGCACAGATTGTTCACGTTAATATGTTGCCAAAGGGTGTGAAGGCCAAGTTGTAGATTAAATTTCCCTTTCTCTTCCCTGCATATGACATAGTGATACGACCCAGATGATAATACACAAAGAAAAATTGCCTGGGTTTGCCTACCTGCAGGATTTGGTTAATCTTCTGATTATGAATTCCACTAATTAGTGAGTGCTCAATAAATGGACATGTTGTGAAAGCTGAGCTGAAACTGAGGTCCCAGCATTCTCTTTTGACATGTAAGAGGACTGCAGTCCTGCCTGGCCTTCACAGCAGCCACTTACGCTACAGTCTGCACATTTTGTTGCCAGAAAGCACAGAGCTGGCTATTCTTTGTCATTGAATATGCTTGTCCGGAGCTACGCATTCCCTAAAAAAAAAAAAAAGAAAAAGAAAGAAAAAGAAAATAATAATAATTAAAAAAAAGAGGTGTCATTTCTTCGTAGAGTTTTTCTGGCATATAGCAATACTGCTACTACTAGCTTTTGCTGCTGGGAAATATGAAAGCTGTATCTGTTTCTCCGTTAATTAACTTGGGCTGAGTGAATAATTCATAGTGAGTATTTGTCTCTGCACAGGAGTAATGATTAAGGGCTAAGAAATGTTATGTCTATGCGTTTTGGTTTTCACCCAAGAAAAAGTGGAGCACAACACTCTTCCTGCAATACTACCTTCATTTCTAGAGCC
This sequence comes from Ibidorhyncha struthersii, assembly GCA_013398815.1. Lineage (NCBI taxonomy): Eukaryota > Metazoa > Chordata > Aves > Charadriiformes > Charadriidae > Ibidorhyncha > Ibidorhyncha struthersii. Next base: position 252,509 of record VZSZ01009362.1, on the reverse strand, counting down.
AGCCTTGGTGTCCCTGCATATTTCTCACTTGGGCACCCACATTGGCATCCACACCTAAGGATGGGACACTGTGTTATGCCTCTGAAGACCTAAACTTCTCTCCGAGATTCCTCAAGAACACTTAGTGGAGGAAAACCCACAAGCACCATATTTTCATGGGTATAACCCCAGGTTGTCTGCAACCACCAGTCCCACCAATGTACCACATGCCCTCCAATAGTAGTAATTCTTACTATCCATTTCAAATCTGTCCTTTCAAATCTGTGAGGGCTATCTGAAGATGTACACCATTTACAGTTTTATTCCAAAACAAGATGACTTTTAAAGAGGCTGAAGTTGTCTCAGACTGGGCCATACCTTTGAAAAAATGGCAGTCCTACTTGGTGAAGTACTCTCTTCTTCCACTTACTATGTGAAGATGTCAAACCTACACCTTCTTCAGATCCAGTAGGCAGGCGCCAATTCTCCATTCCTAGATGGAGAGCTTGCCTAGGCACCAGTTTGTTCCGTTACTGCTACCGAGTTTCTTTCTGCTACAGTTCCCTGCTATAACAACAAGCAGGCAGATATGTTAAAGCAGCAGCATATCTTAGGAAACAAGAAGAAATTAAGAGAAAGGAGGACAAAAATATGTCAATTAAAGTAGGAATTCAAAAGAACTTTGAAAAACTAAATGGCAGAAACAGCTCGGCTTAAAGAAATTTTTTTAATCTTAATTTGTAGGTAATTCAAAGCGACAATACAAAATCAGTTAACTATAAAGTACATGTGGAAGACATTTAATATTCAGGGAACAAAACAAGAAATACTGCTGTCAGAAGTGAGGCAAAACAAGAGACTGGAATCAATTAATCTGAAATTATTCATAAGATTCGGAGCAGTGTATAGCTGATATATTGGACAGTTTTCTCAACATTTCAGTCACAAGGGCGTACACATTTCAAGCTTGCCACTTCAGGAGACAATGACTACATGGAATAGCCTAGCAGAAACCTTGATGCAAGAGGAAAAGTTTTATTAATGTGAAACTGTCCAGAGTCCTCTCCTTATCATAACAAGTACAATTAAAAATTCTTCCGCTAATGAATAGAATACTTCCTTCATTTACAAAACAACCTACCATAAGGGAAACTGCGCACTGAGCAGACGTTCATCCTCAAAGATTTGCTTTATTAAAAGCTCAATGTGAAAAGCTCTAAAGAATTTCAACAAAACAGTTTGGAAATCTTCAGGGATATCTTATGCCGTGCCTCAAACAAGACCCCAGGGCAAAAAAATTAGAAAACATTAAGATTGATGAGATAAGAGTGATCCTGCAATTATACAACACCTCAGGAGAGGTGCACCTTTCACAGAGCACAGTTGCAAGATCTATCATTGGCATCAAAGAGAACTGCATATAATAGCAAGCCCAGAGAACTCCAAACAAAGCTGAGAGCCATACAGGAAAAGTGGTAGTGTGATAAAGCAGAGGAAATCCAGCTGTACGCTGATAAGCATGAAAGGGTTTTGCGAGTCAACGTGAAGAGGCCCCGGTCTGGTGACTCCGGTCTAATAACAATGAGCAAATTGCTTGCAACCTTCAGTTCTACACAGGACACCTTGAAGAAAAGGCTGGAAGACTCTTGTTTGCTGCGGCCTGTGTTTGCATTGCCCATACACAGCCAAGTCGCTAAATATTCATCTCAAAGTCTCTAACCTATTTCAGAGGGCTGTAAGAATTTTGATATTACTCGTTGTTTCAACAAGACGAAAGTCATGTCCCAGGCTGCCCCGGCTAAACTGCAGGAACCTCTGGCATTACTGTTGATGGATAATCACAATCTACAATACGGAAAGCCAAATAAACCCAACGTTTAGGGGAGCCACCGTCTTCAGAGAAATGACATTTCTCTCTTCAGCTCAAACACACACTCTGGGTACAAGATGTGAAGATTTGACAATCAATTTTGCTAGTATTAAGGGAGATACCTGGATTATTATTCCTTTTCTCTTGAACTATTTTATCTCTGTCACATATTCAAATTGTGATGAGTCTTAGGATCTAAAGCTAGCAGCAAAGTGAATTACCATTCAGTGGCTAGCAGAAAATCTAAAATCTGAAGTGGAAATAAATGGAGGCAATTATGCATTGGAATAAGACATTGAGAGAAGTGGTAAATTTGTAATACCTTTAGGGCTTTAAAACATTATTTAATATCTTTCTAAGAGAGGTGTTGTAATTTAACAAAAATTTGCTGGATTCAGTAATGGAATTATGTGACAATGTTCCTTGGTCTGTAAAAGCTTAAAAGAAAATATTTCATTGGTTAGTAGAATTGTTTCCAAACTGAAATTTAAATGTTTCCAGTGAGTGAAACCTGCTGCCCACCCACGTCCCATGGAAGTACTCAAAACTGCGATGAAGTGAAGCTTAAATCGTGCATAGGCCTTCTGCTGGCCCACTGCGGTAGGGAGAAATGCATCCTATTCAGTCAGGGAACTCAGAGGTCAGAACTTCCAGCTACTAATCACAAACATACATGTATCTAGCATATCTTTAATGTGCACACATGGAAGTCTGCTTTATTCTGCCACTCACTGTGAGCCCAAAAGTCATATTCCTTTGACTCCGAGTCACCAAAGCAAGCAAAATCTCAGCTTTATAAAGTGATACCCCTTCAGTACAAGGGAATGTTTTCCATATGCTGTGGGATTAAAAATACATCATCATATAACAGTCAGTCATTTGGATAGATACATTCTGAGGAAAGGCTTCATTCTATAAAGAGTTACATAATAAAAGGAAATGAGAGAGAGAGAGAGAGAGAGGTTTTGTGTACAGAGTTAACCATTAATACCCTGAAATAAAAGCTTAACTTCTTTTGGCAACTTCAGATTGTTCTGATCAGTGATGGAAAAAAGTACTGATTTTTTAAGGAATACTCATACTTTTACAACTGAGGCAATAAGGAATCATTATGATAATTTCATTTAAGCATCTACTGATTAACATAAAAAAACGAAACACATAATATTATAGAATACTTCCTTTATAGGAGGTAAAAAAATTTGGTTGAATGACAATCCATGTCTTAAGATGATATTTTTTTCTTTGTTTAGAAATGTAAAGCTGGTAAGACAGCTATCTACTGTTTACACTTTGGATTCCTCTACATCATCCTTTAGCTCCTGAAACCTGTGCCATTGTCTCATAAGTTAAAAAGGCCACAGTTATTGAATGCATTCTCCATATGCAAATACTTACAGACTGTAACTACACCGTTTCTTAAGTTCTCAAGTTCTTCTCATAAATAAGCTATAAAATCTGAACTCCTTAAATCTTTCATTTTAGAACTTAAATTGAAGGCTCAAAAATATTTTTTTAAATTTGCCAACATGTTTTTGAAAAAAGAAACATGAAGGTGGAATGTGCTACTTTGGTGGAGGTATTGTGAATACTAGTAACATCCTACCCCTAATGGATACCTCAGTATCATAACAGTTCCTTTTACCCAGTACATCATACCAAGAACTTTTTTCAGGATCGCTGTTATCTAGTATATGTCTCACATCATATAAAATGATCTAATTTCTCTACTGCTAGACATAAAACTTTTAACTTAATCACATAAAAGTACTTCCAAGACATCAGCCTCTGTGATATATGAGATCTGCAGTGGGAATATTAAATAGCATTGGAGCAGATTCCTGCAAGACCTCCTTGCTCATTGAAATCTCCTTGGTCATTAAGAATTCCTTATTTTCCATTTATTTATGTATTTATGGTTTAAAAGTCAGTGTTTGTCCCATGTCCTACTTGCCTTACTGCTTCATTAGCTTTGCTTTGGAAAAGTTCTGCCCTTCCAAACATCACAGGACACCAGGAAGAGGCAAATATCATCAAACACATTTTACAGCTCAATAAACTAAGAAACTCAGCTGATCACTAGAGGTTTTACACATAAGGAGATGGAAATGAGAGTTAAGGCAGAAAGAGATCCCAGTCATAAAAATGAAAATACAGTGCATAGGAACCAGCTCCTGTTTTCAGATTCCTGTCCTGCAGGCCAGTGAAAAATATACTAGATACAAGACCTGAGGCTAAACTGAGCTTAGTTTGCATTCAGGTTCAAATATCGCTCAAACCCAGAGTATTTCAGATTTACATCACAGAGGTGTTAGACTGACATAATTTCTCTACACAGACTAAAATGATCCTGTGTTCAAGGAGGATATGGCTTCTCTGGTCCTGTCTGTTGTTCAATAAGATGTCATGTTTTGAAAAATTATGTTGTTTTAAGTTTTTCTTAAATAAAGAAAAAAAATTAAACCAAGTATATTCAATGTCAAAAAAACTGACAAGAACTGAGGAGGGAGTGGATGTTTGTGCCGAGAGAAGCTCATCCCTGTTGGCTGATTTTTGTTAATATTGATCACAGTGCTTGTGAATTTGCTAACAGCTTGAGAAACAATTGTGATAAAATCTTCTAAGCCTCCTAAAACACTTCAAAAATATTATAAGACATGAGGAAGCAGGGGGTTAAGAAGACTTTAGTAAAAAGGTGGGAAGAAGTAGAGGCTGCATCAGTAATATGATGTTTATTGTCTCCTCAGTCTTCTCTCCCTCATGGTTGGTGCACCACCATGGTGAAGGCTTTGGTTACGGAGTGAAAGAAGTAAATATCTTATTTGGTTCACCTCCTGTAGGCTTCCTAGAAACAGTGGTAAAGGAAACTTGAACAAGCACAGGTCCAAGTGAAGTGGGCAACATTACAGGCAACCCTGAGGTGACCGCAGTTCTCCAAGTGGCCCATGACATACGTGATTAATGTAAGTGGGGAAATGACAAGCTAAAGCTGTTTATTCAAAAGGACAATAAATTGGAGACTTCCTGACTACTGAAGGTCCTAATCCTCTCCTGTACTGTACCTTCTGGATCAGTCATTAGACAACCTGGAAGAATGTGTCCTGTCATTCCCACTAGCATATGGCACATGGAGGGTCTGCATCTCCCCTGCAAGAGGGGGGCATGCACAGTGTGCTGAGGAAATCAAAGGGATAGGACGTAGAAGTGAAAAGAGGACACAGCACGTGAACTTTTGAGGACAGTTGTTTGCAGACGTTGCACATTCTTATAATACATTTCATAACTTAAAAGCAGTTTGTGCACAAGTTTTCCTCATCAGCATACCCCATTAACATGCCAGTGCATCTAGAAATGTCATCCCAGTATCAGTATTTTATTTGAAGCATATGTTCACTAGCACAGACCTGGTTTTCTGCTTATAAACCTCATACAACTCCAACACTGGTTTTAGACTGAGGATAATGCCCAACTAACGCACTGGCTCCAAAGAGCCATGAAATTTGGCTAAATTTCAGTTCAGCTCTGAATGCTAGTTTTACGACCAGAACCTTTTTCTTCCTCCGTTGCTAAGTCCATATTCTCGTTGGAAACTCTCAGGACTTTCACAGTCATTTGGTGGCCCCATAGTTGGCATCATTTCAGTGGTTACTGAAAATACAATGAAGGTAATAAGAAATGCCACGGACTAAAGACCACACAACCAATACCAGGCCATAGGTGCAGGTGGACTGTGCAACACAACAGGATCATCTCAGAGCAGAGAGCAGAAATTTCATTTCAGTCTTTAGGCCCGTGAGTTGAGAGGAGCTGTGATGAGTACATATGCACCAGCCTTTGGGCTTTCAGTGCAAAGACCAAAGAATGGCAAAGTATCAGCCAGCAGCACTGAGCACTTCTGTCTGCAGGTCTCTGAGCTTCCCACCTTGAGTGCTTCTTCCTGCCCCAGCTCACCAGTCCCCTCAGATCAGCCCAAAAAGTAGATGCTGAAGTCCCACTACAAAACCAGGGTGATAAAATTGTTCTGATTAAAAATACCTCTCTCTCAAAAAAAAAAAAAAAAAAAAAGAAAGGAAGAAATTAAAACAGGAGAATACTCTTAGTACAAATCCTGCAAGCGATCAGGTTGACTGGGCAGTCGCTTACAGAGTTGTAACACTACAACCAAAGGGGCAGCAAACTGTGGTGGAGATGGGAACAAGTTGTCAAAACTTCCTCTGTCAGCAAAGCCAACACAGTCCTAAATTCAAACCCTAAATCTTCTAGGGTGTGATCTGACCGACACTTAGGAAAGCTGGTTCATGCTTAAGTGCCTGAATGAAAGGGACCTTAATCTCTTTCTGTTTTAGTCGTGACTTGAAGTAATGAAAACATTTTAGACAGAAGCATGATTGTTATGTTGATGATGTCCCTTCAACTATTTACAGAAGTAGTGCCAAGATACCACAAGAAAGGCTGAGCATAAAGTATTTCCAGCACATCAAAAAGCAGGAAGTATGGGAAATCTTCCCACTAGAAAAGCCCGATCTCATGAGATTTCCAGCTGAATTGCTTAACTCTTGCTGTCCCAGCAGCTCAGAGAGTGAACTACATCAATTTACCTCAATTCTGCAATCTCAGTGATTGCTAACAGAGAAGTGGTGGAAATCACATACCTATCATTGAATGAAAGTTTAAGTGAGTCTCTTCACTGATGGAGCTTGAAGAAAACTGAAGGTATAGCTGTTTAATTCAAATCCCTATTTGGCCTTCTCTCCCCCAAACTGGGGCTTGTGGTAATTAAGTCTTTAGAGCTCAACAGGAGCATGCATTTTGCTGTGCTCTGCTGGACTGTGTGCCAGGGGAAGGGGGCAGTGCAGGCCTGGACGACAAGCAAACAAAACCGTTTATAAAGTGCCTGTGTTTTGTCCAGCAAGCAGCAGCATCCAGGAACCACTTTCATGTCTGCTCCTGGAGCTTCTGGGAAAACTATCAGTGCTGTACTGCCATCAGCACGGGGCACAGCAGCCAACACAGATGCCTGGGTCAAGCCCTGTGGCGAGGACAGAGGTGGAGGGCAGTGATTTCACCTTTGCAGGATTTGCAACAAGGAGCCTTAAATCTTCCTTTTAAATAGGATGTAATAATCTATTACATTAATAATTAATAATTACATAACAATAATCCGTTAGTCTACGGAAACAGTGAATTGACTGCTGTGAGGAATGACGTCTCTTAGCAGCTTAGCTGACAGGCTGGTATCTCAGCTGCAAGCTCCTGACAGGTCCCCACAGGATCTTCTCTCCCCTGACCTCCATCTACCTTGTATCTGATGGGGGAATCCTGCAGCAGCCCCCTGCTCCCCTTTGTGCCTTGCAGCAAACAGAGACTACATCAACCAGTCCAAGAAGTCTCCAAATCCTGCAAATTCCCTCCAGAATCAGGGGTGGCAGTAACAAGGGACAATGGCTTTTCTCCAGCAAAATACCATGTATCAAAACAAAGGCATTTCAGAGAAAATGAAGCAATGAAACAACTTCTGTAGTTCACTGGCTGATGGCTTGTCTTCAACAGAGTCTCCATAAAGGCTTTTCCACACTCTAAGCTTCAACTACAGAGTGACTGAACCCCATGGGTCATTTCTCTCCTTGCTTCAGGAGGAGCTGCCTTTGAAAGCTGCCTGTTATTTCTGATCTCTAAGTTGGCAAAACAAAGGGGTGTGTTTGTACTGCCTTACAAAGGTAACTAAGTCATTTGTCTTGGGAAATGAGGCTCCTACAGAGCAGTTTTTTAAGTTCAGCTGGTCTCTTTAGGGCTGACTTAGAAGAGCAACTTCCACTTCTCCACCTCTTAGAAGAGCGACATCCCACTTCTCCACTTCTTCCTCACTGCAGTGGGCTAAGCAACAGCATGGAGAGCAGAAGCAGGGCCACAGTAGCTAGAGCTTCTGAGCATCTCAAAGGTAGGTATCTCCATCAGCAAAGATGCCCACGGAATCTTGGACCATGGATACAGTTCAGGTAAGGTACCATAAGGTACCACATGGTGATAAACATATGATGGGAATGAGTTAAGAGTTTCTTTTCTGAGTGACATGGGCTAATGTACACAGAAAGTAAAACTCTTAACGCTTGTGTATTCCTCCCCTTTCTGAACTGCCTGTAAGGAGGATACCCATTATCCACATGACGAAGGTACTGGCCTGGTTTCATTTCTCCAGCTTCTTCCTACATCCTGTGCTTTCTTCTGCAGTTGGACTGTCTTTGGTATAGCGACCAGTTTGAAGCACTCAGATAAATACTGTTGGGTTTGTATTTTTTTCCTTAGTGCCTGCAGACCTCTCATTTTTTGTTACCCATAAATCTGCTCACTAGTCCTCAGGTGTCTCATAAAGCCTTAGATTTTTCATAAACCCTTAGCTCACATCAGCTGCTTGCCTTTGACAAAAACTAAATGTGATAGATGGACTTGCATCAGCATGGAAAGGAAAAATATTGTATCAATGAAGAAAAAAAGCATAAACAGAGGGTTTAGCTGGCATTTCAGAGTCTATTCAGGTTATTGCTTCAGCTGTCAAAATGAGCCCTGGACAAGCTAAGTCCTGACGCCAAGATACTGGTTGCTTGGACGTGGTAAGAAAGTAACCTTACTATCTGGGCTCTACAGCTTAATAAAGCTGCATCTATTGAAATTAAGGTCTGAGCTAAATAATCCACAAATGGCTGCATGAAACAGTGTCCAGGAGGTTTACAGTAAGGGTGTAAGGCACAGGCTACAGCTGCTGATCATCTGAGGTGGATTAAAAGTGTGTGTTGAGGGGGAAGCCATCGCCAGATCACATCATTTTACAGGACCCATTTGAGAGCAACGAGAGAGAAGAGGTTACACAGACTGCAAGGTGAGGGGATGGGCAGCGATGGGGCAGGCTATAGGAATAAAGGGAACAGTTCTCTCTTAACCTGGACCACAGCAAAGGCATGTTGCTGTGCCTTCAGACACACGGCTTTACCTCTCCCTTTCCCTTCAAGAGGCAAGCTGGTGTAACTATCACAACGTGTTTGCGTACTCCAGAGCAAAGGCAGGACTAATCCCCTTTCAGCTTGACTCAGCCTCACTGCAGACACAGCCACTGAAAGACAGCTTATTGAATGGCTGTAATGTGACCAAGTGTCTCAGCCCCAAGGCGGAATGGCTTTAAAATAAACTAAAGCAAGCCGCTCCTAAATTGAACTAAGCGTCCACACCACATTAAAACTTCTTTGAAGTTAAATGTGTCAGAAGAGCCCCATCTTTTTGGCCTATAAGGATACTGTAGATTTTTGTCGTGCTTTGAATAGTATGTTACTCAAGATTTTGTTTGGGTTTATTATACTAATGCTGATAGGCGTGCACAAAGGCTTGGGTACTAACATTTTCATATATTTTATAATTGCCTTAATTTTTACCTTGCTGAGGATTATTTTCATTAATATGGAGACTAGCTTAATTAAAGCACATGCATGGCAAAACAGATTAAGCCAAGAAACTAAGGCACTGCCTGGCAGACGATGTCACTTCTACCACAGATGCTCTGGCCAAAGAGGACGCATACAAACTGTTGTCCTGGAGCCAAACCCCACACAAAGAAGTAAGAGCATAGTCATTAGAAAATAACTCTAGAGCAGTACGTTGAAAATTACGTGATCTTAACATTCAGAGTCATACCTTTTCAGCAGAAATTTTCAAGCCATTCAAGACAAGTTTTTGCTGAGAAACCAAGAGCACAACACAAACCATTATTAGATCTTTTTGAGTACTAATGCATGTTTCCAAGAATAAAAAGTGATCAGAAATTCTGGCAAGAAAGTATCGGTAGTGATAACATCCAAGACACAGCACAAAAATGTCAAGACAGAAGGCTAAATCAGTCTCAGAGCACTTAGAGAAGGAATAACAGGTACCAAACAGATGTGGGGAAAGTAGAAATCTTAAGAAATCATCAAATCACAGGAGTGGAATTACTTACTTGCATCCTTTAAGAATCATCAGAATCTTTTTGAACTTCTGAAACAGCAAAAAGGAAGAGGCAGTCCTGAAAGCTTGCCGATGTCTGCAGTTAAATGAGGTCTGTGTCATATTCAGAAACAAGAGTAATGTTTTTGATGGTGAGCTCAACGGCAGCAGCACCACCTGAGTAACGACAGAACCCTGTGACAACAAAACGCTCCATACTTTGTAGTTTATATATATAAAAAATAGACTCTGTGTATACATGTGTGGACATGCATGTGTGAGTGTGTGCGTGCACATGTGTGTGTTACGGTGGCAAGGAGGTTTACCAGGGTTTCCCAGGCATATGCAACAAAAGAAAGGAAATGGTGAAACTGTCTCCTGGGAAAGAAACAGTTATGCTCCGTGCAGAGAGTAACGGTTACCAAACTAATTACTACTTTTGCCCATCCATACCTGAGGGTTATTTTAAGTATATGGACAATATTTAAAGACACTCTGAGTCTTTCTTATTGTCTCAGTTCTACATGGTACTCCTTTGTAATACAATAATGGCAGATACATGAGTCTCACAAGAGATTTAAGATTCTTATTATTAATCACTGTTTTGGTTTAATTAATGACAAAATGAGTTAGCAGCATATTTTCCCTTCCTACCTCTATTTTCACCTTCTTATTTTAACGAAAATATTGCTATTCTATTGTAGCTCTTTCCTGCTGGAGCAGCAGTTCTTGTTATTTAAACATTAACAGGACAGAACCTTCTGACTCCCAATTAAGCTGTCAGAACAGTTAAGCTATGAATTTTCTACATCTAGTAATACTACGCAATCCACAGAAATGTTACCCCCAGCTAAAGATAAGGGGGAAAAAGTGTTTCAAACACATGGCCAGCATGTCAGCAGCTTTTATGAAGGCATCAGAGAGCGCAAAGTTGCAATATACCCTGCCAATATGCTATTTCACAGCCAAAGAAATGCAGGAGTTGATTTAAAGCACACAAAGAGGTTCAAGAGAAGTTCCTGAAAGGAATCAGACCTCTGGGTGCCAGGTTCACAGGCCAGAAAATGGGGCCAGCTCCTTGTTTACAGGGGGCACACAGCTGTGGAGGAGGGAGCAAAGCAGTTGTCTGTGCTTTTTAGACGGGCCAGGGCTACTCAGACTTGGCTGGCATGCCAGATTGAACTGCTCTTTCCTTTGAGCTCAGAAATAATAATGGTCTGTTTTCCCTTTTCTTATGTCCTTTCAACCATACTGCTATTTTTATGCTTCACTTGCTGGCACATGGATCAATCACTGTAGGACCTGATTTACAACCTGTATTCCAGACATTGCATCTAGCAAGGGGGAAAATAGGGACAAGTGTGTTTAAACACTCATTGTGTGATGTCTTGATTTGGCTCCAGGAGATACTTGGAAATATAAGGCCGAGGAAAGAGGCTGGTTCCTCTGTCATTTATACCAATTAACTTCTGAGCAGCTAATCAATCTGACTGTTTCCATAGAGTGAACACAAAACTTTCAGTGTTTGTCAGTGAATCCCTCTTTAAAGGGCTGGTTTGTTTTCCTGAGACATATAGCACAATCCTGCAACTCATTATGGGTGGCTTCTCTAGATTAAAAGGAAAAAGGATTGTTTTATTGGAGAAAACTAAACAAATCTGACATCCCACACCATGTATTGACCCCATCTGAGAAACCTTTAGTTTAAAGCCAACACACAACCTTCATCTGCCATGGCACATGGGGCACTGGCATAATCTCACAGCAGAGCACAATACTTGTTTTGATCGCTGGGGACCCATTTTAGGTGTATCCACGTAAACACCATTGCCCTCATAGCCCATTGAACAGAAGTCACGGAAGCCAGGCCCCCTTCCACAGATACCTAAAACTCCTGGATGGGTGAGTCTGCACAGTGGTTGTGTAGCCCAAAGACTCTTTAGATGATGGGCACCAAACTGATGGCAGACGCAGATCCCTTCATGGTAATGGGTGGTGGTGCCAGGCTGGGTGCCAGCATGCCTGGCATAGGAGGGAAACAAGGCTCAGATGGGTTCTACTGAGGGTTATAACAGCCTGGTGGGGACGGACACCACAGTCCCAGAGGTCAGATCCACCTTTAACAATTATGTCAACATATACTCTACTCCCACACAGTCCTCTGAAAGCTACTTAGTGAGATGTCCAGAAAAAGTGCCACGGGCACCCCAACCCAAAGCTCATTTAAATACAGAAGAGTTTTTAGGTTCTTTTCAGCACATTTTGGCCTGGATTAATAACACAGTGCTGGACAATGCAACTGACTGACTGCACACAGCTGATGTAACATACACCATCCTTCTAGTCTTCAGAAAGGAGGAGGACTGTCAGCCATTACACAGATATATCAATCCCAGCATATATTTAGATAGGAGGCACTCTGCTTTCCAGTCAACTTTGCTATTGTCAGGAGTTTTATCTACAGAAATGGAGACAGAGACTATAATCCTAAACAATCTTAAGCAATCCCTAATGAAACCAAACCAACCCTTTCTTAAGGGTTATTTCTGGTTCATTGGGTTTTGCAGTAACATTCAAAGTTAAAGTTGACGACCATTGATTTGCACCTTATTCCATAAGACATTTTTTGTTTGGTTGGTTTGTTTTGCAACTGAATCATGGCAGTAAAAGACAGATCTGCAAGGGGCCTTCAGGTACCTGTTTTCTACTCAGTAAGAGTTTAGCAGGGCTTTTGTGGATGTGATAATCACTATGTTAGAATTAGGAAAGCACCTTTTCACACATTAGCCAAATAGGGATTTGACTGGGCAAATTCTAAAACTGGATTTATAGTGTTTACTAGAAGGGTTTGGCTATCAGAACTGCTAATGAGGACCCACCAGTTCACTGAACATCAGTGTTCTTATCAGCTCCCAGAGCTCATGACCAGGTCAGACCCAAGTGCGCCACTGCAACACGCCAGGGAAGCCCGGCTTTGTCCCTCAGAGAGTTGTGACTCGCCGCAGGCACCAAGGGCTGCTTTTTCATCCCAGGAAGCATGAGATGCTGATTGACAAAGTCCTATCACATATCATACCCCAAAGTGTGAGAAAGGCTCCCATGCTGCATGGTGGCTAGCAGTGTGAAGAAGGAACCGCCCTATATTGCACGCATCTCTTCATCAATCCTTCCTCCCCATGTGGCCTCACCTACGACTCTCACAGTCAAGGGAAAGAAAGGCGCTTCATGTGTCTGTGCCAACACCCACTGCACAATTGAGAGGCTGCTCAAAATATAAGCAGAGCATGAAAGAAAAATGAAACTTTACTGTAGTTTGGAAAGTCTCTCACCAGCAGCACCTCTTCCTAACTAAGGATCAAAGACAAATGTAACAGAAATTGTTTTCAGACTGCAACCAGTCAGTAACATTGCACCTTCATGCAGACAAAGCACTAGCTACACACCCATGGGAACACCTCTACAAGGGATCAAACAACAAATACCCTTCTGCATTCCCTCATGCCCTCTTGCAGAAACAGTCTGAGGAAAATGGTCTCACAAGGTTTTTTTCCGGCTCTTCTGATGAGGAGGCAGAAGGAAGATGGAAGATAATGCGCCAAGAGGTGGATGGTTCATTCAGTCTCTTGACTGCATCCGTGCTCAGAAGAGTAAAACTCTGTGCCTTTATGCCCAGAGGCTGGTTATGGTCCCATGAGCTGTGCATACCCATACCAAGATAATGAATCTGCTGCTGGAAAGTCCCCTCAAGATAAAATAGCAGGAGTTGGCTTCAGTGAGATTTAGTTCGGGTCTAGTTCTTGCAGAAACAGAGAAAGCAAGCAAAGGATCTCCTCTGTCACGGAAAAGCACAAATTGGATGCCTTCCTATTGGGGAAACAGGTACTCCAGAGGAGGCATAGGAGCGATGGAGCTGCATTGCTACTTCACCCCATACCCACACAAAAGTTGGTTAGATGAAGCAATGCCTCCTTGAACGCTGAGCTACGTTATAGACGTGTGAGAGAAGCAGAATAACTACAAAGCAGAATGATTTGACCACATTTATTGCTGTGATTAGGCTAATTCCAGTAACAAATCTGCCCTCACACACTACTACATTGTGCTACTGTGGTCTATACATATCCTTGCCAAAATGCTGAGGCTACTGCTGGGATCTCCAAGAGGAATTTTGCTTCTTTTGTTCTTGTCTTGATGAGCAACTTGGAAAATAATGTGGTTGTAGCTGTTTTCAGTACTGACTTATATCTAGCAAGTGGTCTTCAGCCCTGAGCATTTGCAACTCTTAAGAAAAGGTTTGGAAAGGAGTCTTGGCAGATGCCAACATTTCTGGAACAGAAAAGTGGCATTAGACGTATTGGCAAAAGACTGATATGTTCTCCTGAGACACAAGTTTTGTCCAATGAGTACACATCCAGAGATGGATTGTTTCAGATTTGAGGGTGAAGTCAGTTTTTAATCTGAAAATCAAGGAAGAAAGCAAGGAAACTGGAGGAACAAAATCTGGGTGAAGGAAAATGTATCAGTTTCTCCCAAATTTCTGGGAGTTCATGTTTCTAGATCCCTGACAAAAAAACAGGAGGAAAAAGTTTATGTTTCTGGAAACAAAATCTTGGTTTGTACCCATACAGTTCTTTCCATAGTCCTTCCCATTTCATATTCCTTCTGCAGCACCACCACTCCTCAGAGCCACAGGAGTCCGAGCAGGGCGACCTGGCCGCAACTGCCACCAGCCTGCCTCCACCACACCCACCCACACCCACTGCTGCCCAAAATGGAGATGAGCTTAGAGGAAGGGAGAAATTCAGCTCTCAGAGGAGAGAATACATCCCAGAGTAGTCCCAGCAAGGGCCCAGGCACTCTGCTGCCTAAGAAGTCCTCTCCCCACCATGGAGACTGACAGGCCGCTGTCAGACCACAGAAAGTCTCTGGCGGCACGTTCAGAAGGGGGGAACATTTTTGCTGAAGTATGATTCTGGCCACAATTATTTCACTCTTGAGTGAGGTTATTATTATTTTTTATTATTGTTTTAGGATACTCCATTTCATTAGGAGGGGGAAGTCTCTGTGTATACAAACACTCATATAGTAGAAAAATCAATAATCAACCTTCCCTACTATAATAATAAAAACAACGAAAAAGACTATTGAAATCTCAGGCTGTAAGAACAAGAATAAATAGCAATCTAGTGAGCAAGTTGCTGTTTCTAATTAGACCTGGACAACGTGCCTTGTTAGGCAATAAGGCCATTGTCTTCTCTTCAGAGGTAGCAACATGATGCTTCTTGGGCGGTGGTAAGCTAATGCAGCAGCGATAAGGTTGAAATAGAGGCATGTGTGTCCTCAGCACTGCTGCCCTGAAGGCAAGAACTTTCTTCATAACATGCTCGCCCAGAAACATCCCTGCAAATTTCACAGTTCTTGAGTACAAAACAAAATATGCTTTTTTTGTTTGTTTTTCTGTTCAAGATAATTAGTGATTGCCAGGAAGTTATGGGACTCTGGTCAATAAAGATTTTGGTCAAAGTGGCAATTAGAGCCAGTCATGAGATTTCTGACGACATGTCATTTCACTGGAAAACACTGAATCTTCAGAGCCAGAAAGTTTCATGTTAAAACGTATGAGTTTCAATGAACCGACATCAAACCACAGGTAGTTTTCCACTGGAAAACTGCCTGGCTTCCTACCAGCTAGCCTGGTGGGCTGCTTGGGACACAGGGATCGTAGACTCCCTGCCACCGAACTGAGAGCCTGGTAGTGCTGGGAGACCTGGGTGAAGCCAGCAGTCCCAAAGTGTAAGCTCCCAGCCCCTGCCTTGGCTCGACGCGCTGCTCCGCAAGAGGCAGCAGTGAGGCTGGAAAGAAGCACGTCCTGGGGAGCATATTTTATTTTGGAAATACCATGCGTCATTGTTTCCTATTCCTATTTTTTCCCTATAAACTTCTCTTTTGTGGGTAATTTTGAAATAACTGGTTTCATTCCAAATCAGAACAAAACCAAATGTCAGAATTTCCCACGAACCAGGAATTTGATAATTTGGCCAGTCTTTCTGGTAATAATCCAGCAAATTAACAATTAAATTGGATGTGCTGCTTGATCGCAACGAGCAGTTTGATTTTGTATACAACTTTGAGTGCTTCTCAAAGCACTTTCCAAATAGAAATAAACTGCCATTTTGCTTTCAGCTGCCAGTAGGTGAAAGCACAAGCAGTACGTGGAACAAGACTCTTCTACGAAAGGAGCGACCCCACTGTTTGGTGAGGCTACCACAGCATGATCTGCCAAGTCCTCAGAGAAGGGGGCAGCCCTACTCTTGAAAGACAGTGAGGGACTGGGGGAGATGCCACGTGCCAGACTCCCAGTCTATATCTTATTAAACAACATTATAAAATAACAAGCGCTCAGAAGATGGGCCAGTACAGAGCACAGATTCTTCTGATCAGAAACGCGATGATTTGCATGAAGTGTACTTCACGTACCTCTTTATTACTGACATTATGAAGTGACAGAGGGTTGGCCTGGGAGGGAGAACACAAGTCACTAGCAGTTTAACCCATCACCAGTGAGAAACCAGGATGGCAGCGGCTACTTCCCTACTGACATTTGTACCAACAAAACATGTTTCAAAACCCATCCTCAGCAGGGCTAAAATCTCCAATGCTTCTTACAACCACACAGCACAGGGCAAGGTGCTACAAGGCGGATCTGAGCATGGCCCAAAGCCCCCAGAGGAAGGGCCAGACTCCAGGTCTGAAACCAGTTCTTCAGTGAGGTTGTGATTTCCTAATCCACCACCACAACTACCACCACAAAGGACTCCATCCTGCACTGCCAAGCCTGGCCAAGATCCCAGTGACAGCAATAGGGATGCTACACTGGCAATGTGCACACAAATACTACCAAAGCTACTAGTGGAGATTTCACTGCAAAAGAGAGAGGCTAAGTAAGTCCTGACTGAGCCTGATGGTTCCCAAGGAGCTCCAGGATGACGAACAGAGGGAAGGTCGGTAGCTGAAGTGAAACAGCTTTGTCTTGATGCCTGAAACTGTGAGCCCTGGACTCTTTGAGGTTTCAAACAACGTAATTTAGATTATTTTTTGTATGTAAGAATTGTGTGGTCATTATTTACTCACACATGTGTTTAGGCAGGAGTATTCCTGTATTTAAGCACTTCCCAGGACTAGCCACCTAGAAATGATATGAATTTAAAAGCAGAGCGAAAGAGAAGAACAAGAGACTAATACCAGGAGAGATCATCCATCAATATCTTTCTAATATGCCTTTAAATGAATGTAGGGCTCAGTCAAAGGAAAAATAGATTAAAAAAATATTACCCAGTTTTTGCTTACAACCACTTTAGTCCAGCAACTCGTGAGGGCTACACAGGATTTCTGCTTCAGAGGCAAATTAATCCAGCTGAGCTGATATGTAAACTTGCTTTGGTAGACAGCCTGCAAGCACTGGAAATTATTGGCGTGTATCCAAAACTCACTGTCATCAAACTAGAAGCATGGAGAAAGCATTACAACCTCTGTGTGACTATGTTGTAGCAATCACTAAGGCTTCTGTATGTTTGCTTCAAAATAGTTCTGGGCTTACCATGGATACTTCAACAGAAGGACACCTGCTACGCTGCTTTATTTCTTTCCCAGTGAAGACCATCCTGCAGAGCATTGTGCTCCTGGGGCTGGCTTCCCAGATTTGCACTCTAGAACGAGGATGGCATGGGAGAAAGATCCTAAAGTCATTTTTTTGGAGGCAGTAGGTCAGAGAGGAGACCTGCTGTTCCCTCTCTGCCTTTGGGAGACAGGGAGACACACAGGGCCACACTCCGTATGACCTGCTCCTCAGGGATCAGAAAGGAAAGCACTCTCTGCTTCACACCTCTCAGGAAAGAACCAAATAATAGAAAGGTGCTCTGTTTCTGAGTCAAACCTCTGCAAATCTACAATCCCATGATCTGGAAGGCAAAACTGGACCCGATCATGCTTCCTAACCTATGAACTCCTAAGCTCCGGTTTGAATCCCAGCTCATGGCCAGGATCCTGTAAGCTGCAGGCAGACAACATGGAAAGAGAACGGTGTTCGTGCATCTCTGTCTTTCTCTCTCACCACATGAGAAGCACACCATTCTGAACTCTATTTGAGTTTGGGGAGTTTATAACGCATTATTACCACCTCTCAAACAGTGAGCAGATAGATTTTCTGCCAGCTGATAAACACACTGGCAAAAAAGAAATCAGAAAAAAAAGGCAGCTCCCAGATTAATTACATGTATAGGAAAACATTAGCTACCAATTTCCAGTTTTAAACGTGGAAATCAGAAAGGCATCTTCAGACCACTGCTGGCAAGTCCCAGGCGTGCATTGCAAGAGCAAACATTTGTGAGATATTTGGTAACATCCTGGCAGTAAATTCATCTGAGGGTGGCCATCTGCGTTGGTGTTGTATGCAAGGCTTGTTTTCCACTCTCTTCTGTCAATAAGGTTAATAAGTAGAACCACGTGCTGTGCGTACGTGTGACACGCTAGGCACATTTAATGCACTACAGAATCTAACAGTCCATGCTTTAGAAGAGTTTGAAAGAACAAAATACGTTCATGAAGGTAACTGTCTTGAGGCAAACAAAAAATAAGCTGAGGCCAGCAAATCAACTGATCTTTCTCCATTTTTCTGCTCATGTTTTCAAGCTGGTAACATGAACCTGGGAGAACAAAATATCAGACATTCACTTTTATCATTGATGTAGCTGATTGGTGTCAGATGATGGCATTGGTTTCATCAAAGAAACAACCATGGAGCCTGTAACATGTTACTGCTGATTAGGAAAGCTGCACAGAGGAGAGATCAAAAAGACAATGGAAAAAACAGAGACAAAGAAAAAGGAGGAAAGACAACTCTCCTCCCAAGGGATACAGTCTCCCACTCATAGTTCTGACACAATGGATAAACCAAAAAGAGGTATAATACGGTCTAGTAAGTAAACAGCCTCCACAATTCAGCCTTGCTATTTGTATAAACCTTTCATCCACATCTTGAGCTTCTGATACAAAAAGTGTCTTCTGATACAAATGTGTCTGAAATATACATAAGAATCTACCAAGCCACAATTTAAACTATAATTTGGTCCTTTCCACAGGATAAGTTGGATCGGACTTTCTATACAGTTTCTTCCAGCAAGAGAGTTTCTGTATTGTGCATGTGACTTTCTGTTGCTGTGCCAGAGTAATCCCCACAATAGATCATCTGCAATTTCAGATACATTCCCAGAAATCCATTCTATATGACTTATTTTCAATAGCTGCTGCTGTTGATGGCAGGGAACCTTTGCTCCTCCAAAATGTGTGTCATGCTCTTTCATGAGGCACGGGTTCGTCTTTTCAAAGGCTTGATGATTTCACATTAAAAAGATTTCATCAGATCAGTGGGAGTGCCAGCAGTGGTATGTAATGTTTCTTACAGCCACAGCTGTGGATGGTTATTTCACAGGTCATTTGGCAAAAGCCACACAATTTTATGGGCTTTCAAAAACATTTTCAAGGAAAAGAAGAAGTGGAGACCTTTTCTGGAGATGTCTTTCCAATAATCTTTGACCTCACAGTTTCTACCTCTGAGCTGCCATAGACATAATGACTTTCCATGGGTGAAATTATTACTTCTAAAAAGGGGCAGCCATTCCAGTGCTACCATGTGCAACAAGTTGATTACAACCTATGGGATCCATAAATCAAAATGCCATGGGTTGGTGTTTGACTGGTTGCCCTAATGTCAAGTACAATTTCTTGGTAGCAAGAAAGTAATTCCTTATTAAGGAATCGTGTGATTTTATATGATGTATCCAAACAGAGAAATGCATTAGACAAACCTCCAAGGGAACGAAGCAAGGAGTCAAAAACATAGCCTTGGAAGCAGAAAATTTAACATTGACTACTGAGAATGAAGTAACTTTTACCCAACTTGCTGCGAGCAGGGACCATTTCAGGGCTGTTTCATTGTGGCTGTGAAAGTATTTAGCTACAGTTTTATCTCTGAGTTGTGATGGTGTTGGTTTGGCAAGCAATGGGGCATTTTTATTCCAGCTGAGTGGCTTTAATGGGAATAGGAATCCGTGCTATTTGTCAGATACTTGAATTGACTAGTATTTCTTATTTTAAGGTATGAGAGTTTAAACAAATTTGGAAATAGGATTTTATAGAACCAACACGTGGGAGACACAAAACTAACCACAAACATTCTGTAGATGTACAGCTGGAAGGGTTTCCCATTATCTTTTTATTTTACTATTTTCATGGAAAGTAGTAAAAGCAAGCAGCTGAACTTAATGATTCTCTTCAACCCCGCCAGTACAACCCATCCAATTGCACAAATGACAAGACTTCAGAGGTATGACTCTTTACTTTGTCATCCTTTTTCTTTTTTACAGACAGAACTTCCATTGTTCAGATCTCTGCCAAAAACAGTAGCCCTAACCTACATCAAGCAGCTTCCTGCAGTTCACAGAGCCTGTGATTTTTTTCCTGTGGAAAGGGTGGGGTTTAATTTCTAATCTCAAAACAGATTACGCCATGTGAGTGTGAGTGTCTGTACTGAAATGATTATGGAGGGCTGACATTTGGGGATTGTTTGGGAGGGGACTTCACAGTCTCAACAATGCTGGGTCCAAAGTGGTTCTCAGTTCAGGGTAGTCACACTGCAGGGAAAAGATTTTCTGGGTCATTTACTGTAAGTTTTTGCTTACGTGATCTGAGAAGTACCAGAACTGAAGCCTGTGCCCTTGGGTAAGCAGTAGGTTAATCTACAAGGGAAACCTACACTTTATGAAGAGCATTGGCTTTATTGTCTTCCCAAAAGCAACACCATCAGGTGAAACATTAGATCACCACAAGCAGTGGAGAGCAGCTATTGTAAATCTTTTCTATCAAACACATTGTGTTTCATTTATGATTCTGGACATATATTGCTAACTTTCTGGGAAATATTCCAATGGACAAGTTTGAAGTCAGCAATGATTTTTTGGAAAAGGATGTTTTAAGGAGTAACCCCAATTACTGATGTAAGCATTCCCTCTTACAAACTCAGCTGAGGGAGTCACACCCCTCTTATCAGTAAATATTATGCAAACTGTGACTTTAAGAAAAATCTGCCCAACGCAGTTTGAAAGTCAGACTCCAAATGAGGACCTGCTCATGCATCAAACTGTATGGAAGAATCTTATTTCCTGAATCTTTTAACCAAAATCACTCCAGTACCCACCAAAAAAAAACAAATGTGTTTGAGCCTATGGATGGATCACATAAAGGCGGCTGAGGCTTCTTATTAGACCCTCATTAGTCCTATCCTTTTATTTCTAGCCTGCAAATTTTACCCTTATACTTATATTTTCAGTGCTTTAATTTCAACTTGTTGTTTTACCACCTCTGTATTCAGGTGTGCACAGGGAAGGAATGGCCCAGCTACGAAAATGTGCTGAATATCAACGAGGAAAAGATAATTCAATTAATGAAAGTTATTCCCAGTCCTTTCATGTTGTCAAAAGCGTGCAGTATCATATTAGCAGGCCCTGGCAACATAAGTTTTTTTCTGGTTGTTGTAGCAGCAAGTTAGACCTCAATGAAACGACAACTATATCATTTTGTACATGCTATTTCCCTGGTCTTTCAAAAGGACTTCTCTAAATCTGAAAATGATTAATTCAGTCAGATACAGCAAATCCACTGTAATGTTCTCAATAAAAACTGTAGAATAAAAACTCTAGCATTAGAACTACATAGGCTTAGGCTTAATTCACATGAATTGAGGAAGAAATTGGCAAGGGGAGTTCACAAGCCAGAGCTAGTCCTAAAATGATGGATTCAATCTTCCAAGGGATTTTTCTGTAAAGAATAAAACAAAGACACTTTGTCTTCCATCCCCAGAGGGTTCACTAGAAAGAGTCCAGAGTTATGTTGACCCAGACATGGGTCTCCAAGGTAGATTTTCTAGCACTGCTCTGGTCTGATACCTTATTAAAAATTATGCCAATGCCCAAAACCATTGGTAGGTGTTAACACTAAAGACATACTCAGAGGGTTAAACAGGAGATGCAAGGCATTTACAGTCTAGTGGAGATGGCCGAGAGGCGTATTTTCCCCCTTGCATGTGGTGTCTCACTTAATCATGACAGGGGGGATATTTGAATCTTTTTATGCTGAGTTCACTTTGGCTCCTTGCAATGTGAGTTCACGGGAGGTGCTAAGAAGGAGAGGTTTTTACAGGAAGTTCAGGGCAGGCAAAATTGTTTTTCTTCTGCATCTGAATGAAAATCTGCCAGAAATGTGCAAGAGCTGGAATATTCTCTTTATTTTCATAGCACAGTAATTATTTTCCTCACAATGTGGTTCCAAAAGCCTTTAGGATCTTTCAGCCCCTCCAGTCACTGGCTAATGGCTGGCACAGTTTGGACTGATATTTGCTTATTCTCCATGCTGTCTCTCCAAAAACTCCCCATCAGAGGAGGCTGCTGCTATGACCTCACCTCGACCATCCTCAGCCACAGTTCAGAAATGACAGCAAAGCAACAATAAAAGTCTGATGTGCTACTTCCCATTAGTCCCTATTAATAAAACAGTGAGTGCGCCTGCAGTGATGAACGGAGCTGGAAGCACCTCGGAGGGGTTGGCTGTGGGGCACGGCAGTTCTGGGGACCTCATGGAGCGGGAAGGGCTTATCTTCTGTAGCTGTGGCCACATGGCCACTTCCCATGGGAGACAGAGGCAGTACATGGCCAGGACTTAGAGGTCAGCAGCAATATCCCATGTTAAAAAGTGTAAGTTTTGCTCTCCCTGGGACCTGGATGGCTGTCTACACACTACAATTTCGATGACTTTTACAGGGGCAAGTTTCACACAAAGCAGCCTTGGCTCGGTGCTGCACTCCTAAATCACTTGACGGCACCGCTGATCAACTGAGAGGTTCAGAGGGACGGGGCAAGGAAAACAAATACCAGCTGTACAGAGACACAGTAGTGTCAGTGCCTTAAATTAAGCATGGTCACAGTGCTTTTCAATGGTGACTCAGAAGTAGCTCTGTCAAAAACAGGACCGAGACATACCTGCTTTAATATTCTCATGACAAATGAAGGGGTCCTTATAGGTGTCCCTAAAAGAAAAAATAAGTGAATATTTAAATGGGTGTTGCAGTTCAGGCACCATTGGCAAGTCCAGTTTCCCTGCTTGGAGGCCTGCTCCTGGGAACACGAAAGACAGAAAGAACTGGGAGAACTTAACTGCAAGGAAAATCAGCTGGGCATACAGTCCTTACTGTTTTGGGCTTTCAGTTCTGACAAGAAATTCTTACCTCTAAAGGACTTCAGTCTGTTTAAAATCAAAAGTTATATTCCCTTATAGCACAACCACTTCACGCAAAACTCGTATGTATATTTGGGATAATTCATTTGATACAGGGAATTGCAGCTCTCCTTTTATTTGCATACGTTGACACCTTAGAAGACTGTGGTCACAGTGGGAAAGAGCCATCAACATCCCTGCTCTGACCAGGGCTCCCACATGTTGGCTGAAAGGTAACTGCTCCTCTGTGCTTCCCGTCCTCCCACGGTTTCTTTATTCCTAAATAGCCCAACAGGCTGAGCAACAGAGTAATGAGAAATATCACAAATTCCAGAACAAAAAAACGGTTTTCCCTCTGATTTGGGATCTCCAAGTGACTTTTCTGACATTTAAAAAGCTGCAAGTGAAGGTCAAAGTTTTCACTCAGTGAGCTGTTCTTTCAGTCTCTCTCCTGAGGAGATATTCCCCTGAACCTTGAAAGGCAGAATAAGGTTGTGCTGGTGCCTCTCTCCTCAGTGAGGATCACAGCAAGATCTCCTTAGCCAGACACCCATACACACAGAATTGGAAGTTAATCACTTTGACCTGTTTTGTAACTCTTTTGAAATTGGCCAATGGACCCAAAATTTGCAGGGAGGGAGAGAGAGAAGAGTGCCTTGCACACAGACACACAGACACGCTCACACACACACTCTCTATGTTTTACTCCTTGTAATACGAGAGTGAAATTTTATCTGTTATTATAAATAAAGCCTAATGATTGATTTTTAAACTCTGGCCTTTTCTCATGTACAACTTTTTCTATCTGCATACATAGCTAGAACTAACAATTGCACAGACAAGAGACAATTTCCATTAAGAAAAAAAAAATGTTTGAGTTGCATTTTTGTCTGTGAAAAGTTTATGCCCTATAGGCAGTTGCAATAGGACTATTGTCTACAGAAATAGTACTGGAACTTGGTCTGTCTCGCCAGAAGAAGGCACGCAGTAGTTAGCTGTTGTGGCAGCCAGCAGCTAGGGACCACGCAGCCGCTCGCTCACTCCCCCGGCTGTGAGTTGGGGGAGAGAAGCAGAAGAGTAAAAGTGAGAAAACTCGTGGGCTGAGATAAAGACAGTTTAATAAGTAAAGCAAAAGCCACACGTGCAAGCAAAGCAAAACAAGGAATTCATTCACTACTTCCCATCAGCAGGCAGGTGTTCAGCCATTTCCAGGAAAGCAGGGCTCCATCATGCATAACAGTTACTTGGGGAGAAAAAAGCCATTGCTCTGAATGTCCTGTCCTTTCTTCTTCTTCCCCCAGCTTTATATGCTGAGCATGACACCATATGGTACGGAGTATCCCTTTGGTCGGTTGGGGTCAGCTGTCCTGGCTGTATCCCCTCTCAACTTCTTGCGCGCCCGCATCCTACTCACTGGTGGGGTGGGGTGAGAAGCAGAAAAGGCCGTGACTCTGTGTGAGCACTGCTCAGCAATAATGAAAACACACCTGTGCTATCAACACTGTTCCAGCACAAATCCAAAGCATAGCCCCATATTAGCTTCTATGAAGAAAATTAACTGTACCCCAGTCTAAACCAGCACATTAGCAAACATATTCAGTCCCAGATGGAAAATCGAATTTTCTTTCATCAAGAGAAATCCTGCCCTGTTATAAATAATACCTTGAGTTAACCCTGGTGCTTGAAAAAGCAGCAAAAGTCCAATGCAACTTTTGGGCGATTTGTCTAAGCCAGAGTTGCAAGTTTCTAAATCCTGCCTATAATAATACAACTTCATTTTCCATACACAATCCACTGATAATGTTATTTAAATAAAACCATCTATGAATGAAAATACCACTATACCAAAATTCAAGAAGGTGACCATCAGTTTATCACTAACCACAGGTCACCATACTGATTTTACCTGGGTATATTAAGTGGCAGTGGTCAAAGTTTATACCACATACACATATTGTAATGTTTGCCTATGAGCATCTTAGAGTTGTCTCAAGTGATTCAGATTCTTATTTTTCCTATTTTCTAAAAAATATGTTGGTCTGGAAATTGCTTCTAAGAAACTACCCGAAAGAGAGAAAGAAAAAAATGTTTGTATGTTTGGTGGTTCGCTCATACTAAAGCACTTCTGAAAAGCATTACAAGGGCATGAACAGAACAACACAGCTTTTAAGAAGGTAGATTTTAGAAATCTGCTAATGAACCTACCTCTAGAAATGACAAATGAGAGCAGAAAGAATAAAACAGTGAGAGAATCTGTTTTCGTTTATGTTTTTTCTCAACTGTTTCTTTACTTCAGCAAGACTTTTGGCTCAGCCGTCTGGAGAACAAATACATTGCATGATATAAAATTCTTACATAGAAAATGAAACTGAAAAATATTGACTGAGATAACTGACAGGAGAATGCTACTTGTATGCAAAAAGCAAACAAAAATGTAGGGTTTGATATATATTTAGGTAAGTTTGGGCATATGTGTGGACCACACAATGAGTGTGCTTGTTCTATGCAGAGAGAAACTGGACCACCGGGGAATTTTAATCTTTCACAAAATGCGGAAATATACTATGTGTAGAGGTACTTTGCAGCTGAGTTCACTGAAAAGCATATTGCTTTAGCCACAGAAATAGAACTACTCTGTAACTTTATCTCGTTTGCAGGTCTGGCTTTTGGACCATGTTTCTGCTAAGCAACCAGTCATCCATACATCATTTATAAAAATAGTGTTACTAACTCATAAATAACAAACACGGCACTTCTAATGCCCACTCACAAATCCCTTTATTTGCACCTCATGATACTCTACCCCACATTCTTGTACCGACTGCTGAAGGTACAATCGAGGCTGTGGGCACAAGAAGAGAAGGTCTTTCTAGGTCAAAGTACATTTTTCACACTCAGTGAGAGAGCCCATGGAATTCCAAGTGTAAGACTGATTGGTAGCTCAAAAAGCTGAGAAACCAGAGGCGCAATTCCCCTCATATCCCAAAAAAACCCAAATGCCTCTCAGTAAATGCATAGGCACATTCCCTCTGAAAAGGGCTTTCTGAAGGAGCCCGCAGAGCAATGTCGTAACCATGAATCTGGGGAGACCGCAAGGTAACATTAGTGCTGAGCCTTCGCCATGGTGATCAGGGTGCTTCCTACAGCGTCTACCACAAGTCCACATTGCTGGTCGCTACAAAGCCAGGCTGCAAGTGGCAAGTATCTTTAAGTGGTTTTGGTAGGTCTTTTGACCACACCAGGATTTCTCTTTCAGGGTGCATCCTGTGTACTTGTCCCCCAGCTATCCCAGCTGGGAACCAGCTGGGACAAAGCAGCTCTTACCCATGCCCAAGTTTTCTGGGAGGGAAACTAGGGCAGGACATGTGGATCCCACCTGGCCACCTGCCGCTGCGGTACCCCAGGCTACATGTCTGAGGATACACAAACTGCTCCATAATGGTTACAGATGGGAAGACCACTCTTTCTTTTACTGTTTTGACGGGGTCTGTGATCCCTTCAGCCCCGCAGCTGGGCATGGGTCAAGTGACTGGCAAAGCAGACCCTTGTGCAACACATTCTTTCAGCTGCCTTCCCCCCTTCTGGCCCCTCTCTGCTGTAGCAAACGGGAAATGTCTTCTATCGAAGCCCAAAAGTTTGTGATAAAACAAGGATTTAATAATTATTTCCCCACTATTGACTTATGATTTAAATATTCCAATGAAAGTGAGTCAAACTGATTAACTGGGGGGGAGAGGGTGGTTCAACAAAGGAAAAAGTAATTTCTTAGGTTTTCAAACTGGATTAACTTCAGGGGGTTGGTTTATATTTGGGGGGGGGAGAAAATTATTAAAAGATGTTTTGTATATAGGAATCTTAATTGTCAGAAATGCTTTTTGTTGTCAAAGCATCCTGCAGTTCTGAAAGCTTTTGCTTTTATGTAGGTTTTAAGTCTAAGTAAAAAATAGTTATGCTCAAGTCATCTTTTTTTCCTCAAAGGATACATCATTTATGCCAATTTCAGTGTTCCTGGAATTAGTAAAAATCTAATTGGTTGTAATTGATTCTGACTGTCTTTCTGACAGAACAAAAATCCACGGGGAAGGTGGCAGTTTTCCAACGTGTTTTTTTAAAGCATGTGGTTGTTTAGACTGTTAAATATGCTTTGACATGGCTGTGAGATGTTTAGGAAAGCATTCTGCAATGACACTGGCTGATTCTCCTCAGCCATTGCATGCATAACAGATAAATTTGCCCTTGCTTACACAGTGTAAACATGTTTCAGTGAAAAAATAATAAGTAAAAGGTGGAAGATCAGACTGTGAAGAAGCAGCTTTACGCTACATCTAGGAGCTCTGTCATCATTTCTATCCATTCATTTGTATCAACTGGGGGTTTTGTTTGTTTAATCACACTTTGCCACCTATAGCTCAAGATGCCGCTAATCTATTAGAAGTAATAGCAGAATAAACTTTTAACTTGTTAATTTTATTACACCAAAGATCAAATTTACTTTCAGCTTCCTGTGCCAGAAGAACCTGGCTGCTTATTCTGGTTGGAGAACACGACAGTCAGTGCTATTTAAAAGCCATCATTTTTTTCTCTGTCCAAAAGATAAATGTTTTAAAATGTTTAAGCAGTCTAATTTTTCTTCTTTAGAACACATGGCTCTATGTTGGCACTGCTGGGAGTTATTACTGTATTTAATGGCATACTATTATCCAGCCTCCAGCTGTCTGGGAACGCAAGTGAGGAAAGCACAGCTAGATATTTTTACCATGTATGATGCATAGCCCACAATATATAAGGTTGATCTGAGGGCTGTGGATAGCATCCAGCAAAAAAATGGGTTGTGAGGCTGCTCTAGTTTTGTTTTTAACTGGCCATTTCAAAACTTCATTTGAATTGTTTTGTCTTTATCACAGAAAAGCAGCATGATCTATGTTATCCTTCAGATTGTAGTAAGGAAATACAATGTAAATGAAGCATCCTCCCCACTTTTTCTGCTTGTCCTGACTTGGCTTTACCTGCCCACACTAAACATGCACTGGGAAAAAAAGCTGCCAGTGTTTTAGTAACTTGGGCATTAGCAAATCATAGGAGCTTCCAGTTCAATACTGGTGCAGTAAAATGAATGAGAAGGTCTTGGCTTCAAAGAGAATGGATGCCTGAACACAAGCAAACCTCTACCAGACACAGCCACAAGAGAAACACCTCCAGACCTCGTGGTTTGATCTGAATCTTAGAGCTTTCCAGCCCCAGCTGCGTTTCCTAGAATATTTTTGCACTTCTGCATCCCAGGAGCAATTATCCCTCCTGAAATATATTCAAAATAACTCTTTTTCTCTAACTTCAGTTCTCCTGTGCCCATCACAGAGCAGCTGAGAAACTCAGCAATCTACCTGGTCAGCTGTAGCCTTCTGTTAGTTTTCTCCATGCCACCCTAGCTGAAAACATCCCGATCTAATGTTGGCTTCTTGTTAAGAGTTTTCACTGGCAAGAGGAAGCCTGTTCTTGCAGGTCCACTGGCACTGGCAAAATTGCACTTGCATACAATTGGTGTGAAATTAGACTGGTTAGATAAGTGTTTTCTCCTTCAAATATTATTGTGAATTCAACAAACCACATTCCTCCCACTGGTCACTTACAGCAAGCTGAAGTGCTCACATTTGCACCAATTTCATTCAGAGTTCTCAAGACGCAAAAAGGAGAAAGAGGGGGGGGTGGGGTGGGATGACACATGGGACAACGACACACAAACAAACAAAAAACAAAAACAAGGGAAAGGAAATCTTCCCTGAAACTATGGCTAGACTGGGGGATCCAAGAGTACTTTGCACTCACAGATCCTAGTGTGCACCCTTGCTGAGTCCCGACTCCTTGTCTGGATGAGGTCTGCGCATGCCATCCCAGAAAGTCACAGGAGACCGAGTGTCTCCTGGGAAGGTGAAGAAAAGATCAAACTGAAATTATTGATCTTAATGGAAGGTCTTACTTACTGCTTCTCTTAGGGAGAATGCCTTGCTACATGATTAAGGAAGTTCCTCCAGCCTTTAAATTTGAGAACTTTTTTTTTGGCATCATTTCAGTCACAGTTCACCAGCAGCCTCCTTGATTAGACAATTTTCTCCTCAGCAGCAGGCAATGCTAGCTGTTCAGTGCAATCCTTCTTTAAAAGCCAAAGCCTACTGAGAGAAAGAGAGCACAAATCACTAGTCTGAATGATACTCAAAGAGTCTGGAGTTGTGATTTTTTTTGTTCTTCTCTTCTGTCTCAGATTCAGTTAGTTTGCTACATCAATTACCAACACCAGAGCCTGGTTCTAGTAGTGAAGACAGTAATCCAGGGGGTTGTCTATATATCTGCCTCAAGCCAGACTTCTCTTAAATGTCGAACACGGATAACATCTCTCACACACACACATCTATTCAGACAAAATTTACTGCTTAGTTTGAAAACAAAAGGAATGAACCACTGCATCATTATTTTTAATGAAGAAAATAGTCCAATCTTATCCAAAGAAACTGAATGTATTCCCACTGCAGTTATCAGATTCAGGGTTATACCATCTGGACCAGCATGATTCCTTATTACTTTGGGACCCCCCACACAGGCGCTGATAACTTCTGCTTCCATATTTATGCTTTTCACTGGGGGAGACAAATCCTTCAGGAGGCTCAGCCTCAGGCAACCTTTCCTTCCAGTCACATTAAATCGTCCTCATTGACTGATGTGTTTTCTGTCCATTCTGCTTATTTTCTGGATGGTTTGGAAATCCCTGAGGTATCACGGTATGGAAGAGTAAGAGGGACATCCAACAGCAAGTGGCTGGAGAAGAAACCAAGAGGATGCACTGTCCCCAATTCCTCTCTGCAAGCAGCTCTGCAAGGGAGAGCTTGCACCTTGCCAAGAGGGAGGCAGCACGCATGACTTTTATCCGTGTGTTTGGAATATGTGTTGGAGTCAGCAGTGGAAAGGGTGGGATTCATCAGCCCCTGTGTAGGCAGTTGACTCATGAGTCATCTCACCCTAAGAGGGACATCTAAAAAAATGTGGGCTGTGCTCTAGAAAGTGCTTGTTTCCAGAAGTGACTCTAAGGGAGCACCGATGACTAGTTTCTGCTGCAGATGTCCAAAAGGTAAACATTTGCTTTGAGGCAGACCAGTCCCATTACCAGTTTCTCACTTATAAAGTCTGAAGCTGTGATACCTCTTTATACCCTGCATCAAGATCTCTGTCATTTCTTCCAAGATTCACAGGAGATCTGTCTGTTTTAGGAGAAAACTGTACTTATAAAAGGAGATTGCCATCTCCAAAGACAGTAGAAAAAGACAGGGCATGGGAGATTCACTGCTACTAGTATTCATCATTGCTGTTTACCTGTCAGCTAAGGGGATTTTGCTCCTTTTTCGACCTACAAACAGTAAAGAAATAGCTATCTATGAAGAGTGCTCTGAGAGTGCCTGTGTTATCCAATGAGCCTTGAGCCAAGATCCAGTCACAGAGTTTCCTGATTCGGCCCAGCCACACCCAGTGTAATTATGCACTTTCCTTTCAAAACCATCCCATTATCTGCTTGTCACATAGGCAGTTTGCTACTCAAGGGCACCAAAGAAAAGAATCCACTTCTTCCTTGTAAAAAGATGCTGTTGACAGAGCTTGTAATGCTTTTGCCCTGTATCATAGGGACCAACATCCACTAAAAATAGCTGACAGTGACATCATTCATATCTTCTGTTCTCATCTTCAGGAATCAGAAACACTCTAATTAGTAGATTTTAGGGTGTGAAAACTGGCTAAGCCTTTCTCCTCAACGAAGTCTGTGATTATTTTTTTTCAGCTCTGTTGTGGTTTGGAAAATGGTCGAGCAAGTATTTGGAGTGGGATGTTGAAAAATCACTCTGCATTTGCCTGACTCATGAGAGATTCAACTTTGGCTCCAGTGGCAGGAAAGCACTGATCATTTTGGAAAACTCCAAACCTAAAGGCTTTTTCAGAAATGTTGTTTAAAAAGATCCTTTGAACAGAAGCTTATGTTTCAATGTATTGTTTTATCCTAATGATAAAATAAAGCAAGCTTATGCAATTTTAACTGATTGTTTTTCTGTATGATGATACTTTGCATTTCTAAAGATCCTTTCATCAAATAATCCCAACAGTATTAGCGTGATCTTACAAAAACACTAGGAATTGCTAATCATTATTACATGCATGTTATGACCAGGGATGCAGTAAAACTGACAGATCTACTTAAGTCAAACGGGAGCTCAATAATAAAACCCAGAACTATTCGTTCCCTCTCAATAATAAAACCCAGAACTATTCGTTCCCTTCCCTCCTCCTTTGATCTGCCTCTCTATACTTCTGGAAAGCAATGTCACGAACTATTAAACGATCTTGAAAGTGGATGAAAAATAAGATATTGTTAAAATAAGGGCTGCTTTTTCTGCACAGTTTCCTCTTCAGAGAATAAGCGATGCCTACCATTTATGTGAGAACACTGCATATAGCACTGCATAGTTTGAATTTTAGTATCATGGGCTAGAAGTGACATGCTTAAAGCTAGATAGTCCCCAGCCCATCATAAATGGTATTCTGTGTCCCTTTTTTCAATTATGTACGTACACATGAATTTATCAGCGTGGCTGAGATTCTTCCATTAGCACCACCTGGTGGGAAATGCACGCTCCAGATATCGTGGTGGAGTTGCAATTCCCTCCATGTGCTTGTGGACACACGCGCACCTGCATGCAAAGAGTATGCACAGCTAGATTTGGGGAACAGAGAGCCCAGGGGAAAAAAAAGACTGGCAGGCTGCATTCTACTGTTCTTATGTTTTCAGTGCAACAGGCAAATGAGTGCCTGCTGCAACATGTCTTTAGCTCTCTGTTGCAAAACAACAAAGTTTATGGAAAGAAAAAAAATAGAACGCTTCACTCAAAAGTTCTTCAGTAGCAGAGAGCAGTTGGTCAACAAGGCTGTGTTTGCCTCTTGTATCTCTAAGTGGTATCTGTCCCTAAAAACAAGCTCTACCCAACTGCATTGGCCCAAATGTTTTCAAAATGTTTGCTTTTGAAGTGAAGCGAGGAATTTTGAAAAATGCATTGATTCTAGTGAGAACACTTTTAAAAGAGAAATATCATGACTTTTTTATTTCAGAAAATCTTCTGATTTTAAGGGAATTTTGTTTTGGGAGGGTTTTTCATGTTATTCATACACTATGTCATGACATCTCAGACATATCTTTCTTTTATTATGGAAAAAATATCAAAAGAAACTCTCAAAACACTGTGTTTAATCTGTTTTGAAATGCCTGCGTTTCAAAACAAATGGTCGCTTATTTATACATCCTAATTTTCTGAAGCAATTTGTTTTCATGGTATCTTAAAACAATGTGTTTTCATTTTAAGTCAAACCAAAATGGATTTCCAAATATTGATGTATCTAAGAGCATAAAAATGCCTAATTTCAACCAGATTTTATTAACATCTAGCTCCTCCAGAAAGCATAACACAGTCAGTCTTTACCCCAACTGGCAAATAAAGGGCAACATCTGATCATGCAAGCTTCAGCACAACGCATAATTAATATTGGCCAAGGAATTCAGACTCTGAAGCAGGAGAAACATTTTAAACTCTTATGTTACAGATGAGACTCCAATGGAGATAAAAATGATGCTTTCACATACAGGAAAGAGAAATGCTCAGACGTGAATTGTGTGTAGTCCTTACTGCTAGACACAAACTGTGGCCCTCAGAGACCCTGCTAATGGGCACAGCAATAGGACAGCACAGAACAAAAGTCCCTTTCTGGGTAAACAGATTCTCTTAGCTCATGACCATCAAAAGGGGAAGGGGAAGGAGAAAGGGGAAGGAGAAAGGGGAAGGGGGAAGGGGGAAGAGGGAAGGGGGAAGGGGGAAGGGGAAGGAAAGGAAAGGAAAATAGAGCAGATTTTTGTACGTATCTTTTCAGCCACTTCTCCACTAAAAGGGAGGAAGTTTTCTTCTATTTGTCCAAGACAGTCATATCACTCATATTACTCTAATCACTATGATGTTTCCAGGACAGTGTTTTGTGAAATAAATCCTATCCATTGACTAAAATAAAAGAAAAAAAATACAGTAAAAAAGTGAAATATAATCTATCTCTCAGTCCTAATTGACAGTAACTTCTTATTATCACATGATTTTTCCTACAACTATTGCTATCATTTGTTTATTGTATTACTTACAATGGTGTTTATGCTAAGCATGAGAGAGGGTTTTAGTTGTTGGTTTGTTTTCTTTTTTTTTTTAAGTGTTTTGGATGTCACCGGAAAATTGTGAACTTGCATGGTAAAATACACTGGAACCGATTTCCCAGTGAGAATGATTCATTCAAAATCCTAAATATGAAGGGTAGCGGGGGGAAATATTTCATCACCAGCTCACATGACTGCACTTCTGGTAGGATTATCCTGTGATTTGCAATATTGTTTCTCCAAAAACAGAGAGAAATAACAGGCTTACAGTTACCCTTTTCAAATTTATATTATTCTGATGTCAGTGTAGAACTAGAGGAGAATCTTAGATGTACAGTGTTGATATTTGCATGATTTCCTTTAAGTCACTACAATTTTCTTAGCACTATTGAATTTCCTGGCTGTAGAGTAGGAAGTACAAGTATACTGTAAAAGAAATGACACACTGTGGTCTGTTCTCCAGGTAAATGGACAACTGAAGTTATTAGCCAGGCACAAACAACTGTGTCAAGCACATGCATGGCATGGGCTGCCGAGAAGCTCAGCTGTAAGTGGTTCCTCCTTGGTTCCTCCTACAACACCATACCGAGACCTCTGGAGAAAGTGTCCCTGTTTGGCCTGCCTCCCTTCAAAGGGGGTGAACTGGCACTTGAAGTTGTCCTTCTCTCTTCACTGGCAATAAAGGGAGCCTTGAGACTCAGCCTTACCTAGAGCTGCACTTTTTAGGTGGCCAGACTGCAACTAGGCAATCCATGCAACTCCTGTCTCTGAAGCAAGTAGAGCAAAAAGCTCAGAGGCAGAACTGAAGCATCTTGTTTCTAACTCTGCCGGTAACCTGCTAGGGTAATCTTGTAAAAATAATTTTTACTCATTGGTGTTTTGTGAGACCTATGGCAGATTCAATAAGGAATATGTCACAGGTTTATTATGACACTTCTTTGACAGTTATTTGATCTCTGGATGAAGGATGAAGTCTATAAGCAAAGGAGCAGTAGCCACATAGAGAAATTTCCTTAGAGAGGTCTATCACTTGCATGGCTTAAGGCTGTTGCCAGTCTTTAGACACTTAGAATAATCCATCACCTAAAGTTTTAAATTAAAAAAAAAAAAGAAAAAAAATTTAGAAAGCAAAAGCTATAGTGACTATGTAG
The DNA here is from genome assembly GCA_013398815.1 of Ibidorhyncha struthersii. NCBI lineage: Eukaryota > Metazoa > Chordata > Aves > Charadriiformes > Charadriidae > Ibidorhyncha > Ibidorhyncha struthersii. Next base: position 217,999 of record VZSZ01009362.1, on the reverse strand, counting down.
GACAGCATTTGAAGTAAAGATGCACATTATGTTTGCTATATGTGGGTCACCAGGATGCAGACAGCTCAGCCTTACGGATATTTTTATCCTTGTTTGAATCAACCCAGAGGTAGAGCTAAGAAGGACTTTTGCTCTTCTTGATTGTACACATTAACATGTACCACGTACACCAGATTGCAGCATGTGCTGGTGGAAGAGCCACTCTAAGCAAGGGGAAAAAAGAATAAGGGAAAAAGTATTATCAAGTCTTTTAAAGTAAAACTTCTAAAGCACCTTTAAATTGTAACATCTTGAGCAAAGAAAAGCCTGAATTATGTAAAAGTGGGCAGGGAGCCAACATCTGGCAATAATAAGATTGTTTTGTAAGCAAGCAGTTTTCTACACAGCACGCAGCTCTTGGTCCACATTAGAGCAAATAGCAAATCTGTGAAGATGTGCATGGTCTCTGGCTGCCAGAAGGATACCCTAGGCTTTGAGTGAAAATTTTTGTGTCATTTGATCTCCTAAAACAGCCAGCTGAGACGAGTTATATTCCCCCTGCCAGGAACCTCGAAAGAATTGTTCAAACCATACGCTCATTCCTGCTGAATTGGAAACAAATGCCGTAGCTGCATTGTTGGACTTTGAAATCAAACTCTCCCCGGCTCTTCCCAGCATTCCTGGGAGGAAACAAAACTCCTTCCTGTGTCTGCTGCTTCTGTCTCTGCGGAGGGACCTCCTTCCCTCTGCTCCCCGTACTCCTTCTCATCCTTTCTCTCCTCCTCCCGCAACTGCAATCTCTCATTCCAGAAAGCCACATCACAGGCCTGCCCCATGTGTTAACGATCTTCTGTTTGCTGCCATTAGACTTTGCCATCGCCTGTAGAAATGGAGTCGCTTAATTAGGTCCAGAGAGCTGGAGAACAAGGAGGCCATTCAGGGTGGCATCCAGCCAGCAGCTTCTTCCCTCTCTTTTTCTTTTCTTTTGTTTTTCCTATTTTCTTAGAAGGGAAAAATCTCAAGTCCTTCCCTGCTTCTTCCCACCTATAAAATCCACAGCACAGCTGAGTGGGTTAGGGTCTTCAATCAGACCCTGTGCCACAAAGAAGCTGTCTTTCAAAGCCAGTACCACCACCAAAAAAAAAAAAAAAAAAGAAAAAAGAAAAAAAAAACAAGAAAAACACAGAAAATCCTAAATTTGCCAGGCTGCAGGACCCTAGAGCTCCAAAAGCCTAGTGTGTGCTCCAAAAAGCGTAGGCAGCTACCAGTAGTTGCTCTCCAAGCCTTTAAGGGCTTTGACAGTCACAGCCACTCAACGGCACTGTATGGAAAGAGGTCTTGGAGGCCATTCCCTCAGTGCTTCAAGCTGCGTCTGGCTATGGTTTCGATTTTATTCCAGCCTTCATGAGAAGCACAGTTGCTTCCCGTTAAGCCAACGGCAGTTGAACTCCATCTCAGATATTTAACTGTCTGAGTATCTTTGCTGACAATGAAGCATGCATCCGTGCTTCATTTCAAACTGCCTGGCTGCCTTCCTTCTTCTTCCCCACGTCCCCCACAGGGCATCAGAATATTCACGGTTTTATCATTTCAAAGATATTTCTCAGCAAATCTAACACTCACCTGCTGAATAATTTAATCATCATATTAAAGACATTTTCTTAATTTTCTTACTTGACTTCTGGTTTTCTTTTCATAGAAAGATTACACCAGAGATCCAAACTAAGCTGTAAATCACCACTGCTGCATATCAGCAGCAGTTCAGACCAGATGGCATCTCTTAGGCTTTCATAGGTTTGCTCACTAATATATATTGATCTGACACACAAACATAAAAGTGATGGATTTACTTCAGAAAAAAGAAACTGAAGCTTTTCCAAGTACTATTTTAATAATTAATTTTTTCTTCACTGCTCTAAAAAAAAATCTATGTAACTCAGCTGAGACTCAACAAGAGTTGCTTGCAACACGTTTCAGTCAACCCCAATGATGCAATGCTATCAGGTTCTCCTTGGAAATTTAGTGCAAACAAAGAAGGAAAGAAAAGAGCCAGTTCTTAATTTGCTCTTTCTTTTTGTACCTGGAAGCAAGTAGGTTTCCTCTGAAATGACAGGTATATCACAGTCCTTTGTGTTTCAAAGATTGTGCATGCTGGAGCATACAAACTGGAAATGTTGCTAAGGCTGGGTGAAAGTTAGCAGGCTATGGGTACAAATGGAGTACCACAACCTTTGAAAGTTTCCTATGCAAAATATGGGAAGATTTTCCTTCTAGACAGTGAAATTAAGTCCAGAAGAAGTATGTGGAAGCATTAAGTACCCAAGCCTAGAGATTAGTTTATCCTTTTCTCTTGCAGTTCTATAAAAATACTCTATGTAGGTGTTTATCCCTCTCCTCAGCATATGCCTGCAAAGCAGAGTGCCTCAGTTTGCACGCTGCTGGCCCTTGCAGCAAGAGCTCCATGCGTGCTCCAGAGAAGCACCTGGCTCTTGGGAAGGGTCTCCAGAGGAAGCGACAGAAGAGGCCTTCCTCTCCTACTTCAAAACAAAGCTTCACCAAAAAGAAAATTCCTGGAAGCTACGTTTTTACATCCAAGGACAGATTTCTTCAAAGGAAGTTAAAGTGAGGAGAAGATCAAAGACCAGATAGGAAGAAGCAGGTTGTAGCAGTGGAAGATTCAATCATCAGGCAAATAAACAAAAGGGTGCATGACCCTGGAGAGGCCTACAGGGGAGTTTGCCTTACAAGAAGAAAAGTGGTGGATTTGACCGGAAACCTGGGCAGGGTCTGAGGAAGCCTGGGGAAAGAGCGTGCAATGCTGATCTGCCTGGGCATCAGTGACACCGGCGACAGATGGACACTCTGGGGGTAACATTTAGGTTCACAGAAGAGAAGGTACAGACCAAGATTTCTGTGATCTCTTAGCCAGGGGTGACAGAGGAAGCTAAGTGACTATTGGATAAGGAGAGTCCTTGCATGAATAAATTAATTAAAAGATAGGAATTAGGGTATAAGTAAGTGGTCATTTCTCACAACAGCGGGAGGTCAACACTTCAGTTCTGCTGGCACTGGTGCTGAGAAATGAGCTATTTAATATATGCAGACATTGTTAGAAAAAGGGATGAGGCATGAGGTAAAAACTGCTGATGACAGTAAGTTATGCAGAAGAACAGGGACATGAACAGACTATGAAGAATTACAGAAGGGTCCGACGAGACTGAATGACTGGGCAATAAAACGGCAGCTGAAATTCATTGTGTATAACTGTAAAGTGATGCATGTGGGGAAAGACAATCCTAGATCTGCCTAGACAGCAGTGTGTTGTGAAACAACAGTTAGCATTCTGGAGCAAGACCTTGGTGTTATGATAGATGGTTCCATAAAAGCAAAGTGAAAATGTCAGAAATCAGAAAAGGAAGAGAGAACAAAGCAAAATCATTTCAGTGCTGTTGTATCAACCCTTGATTCAGACTTATCTTTCAAATTGTGTGCAGTCCTTCTGGAGAGGAGGGGAAGAGCATTTAAATTGCAAAAATTTCAGAGAGGTGCAGGGACGCTGATGAGAGGTGTGGAAGGGCTTCCATATGAAAAACAAGTGAGAAATCTCAGCCTCTTCGCTCTGGAAGAGGGAGAACTTAGAGCACCTACAGCCAAGGTCTACGAAGTCACAAACAGCACGGAGAGGGTGGAGGGAAATTAATGGTCCACTGTCTCCACAGCTACAAGAAACACATGCACTCAGACAAAGCTAGTAGAAACCAAGTTCAAATTAGACGGAAGGAGATGGTTTTTCATGCCAACCATGGTAAAGCTGTCCTTGTCGAAGGACATTGTGAACTCAAGAAGTATGCACAAGTTGATGGGAAGATGCCAAAAAGATCCATACAGAGCTACTGAACAGACAAACCATGACAGGATCAGTAAGTCCCTGAGCTGAAAATAGAGGCTGGGATTAGACTGGGGAAGGGAGAGGTAATATTAAAGATATTTGCACAGCACCTACTCATCCTTGTGCACCTGCTTCTCATCATTGGTAGAGACAGCACTGGACAAGATGAACTTTAGGTCCAGTCTGGTACTGCCATTCCTCATAGCGTTATGGTAGTCTTGTAGACCCAGAAAGACTGATTTCCCCTCTGAAATTTATTATTTCTCTTCTCAACCAGAAAAACAAGTCGAGGGCAGGAAGGGAGTGTTACCAAAGAAAGGTGTCAATAGTCATCTTACCGCACACATCATCACTCACCACTAGAAGTTACCTAACATTTTCAATACAGATTCAAATAGTAATCCAATTTGTTCTCCTCAGTGGCATTGCTGTACTTCCTGAGCTCATTTTATATAAATACTTTGAGTGAAACAGCAGGAAAATAGAGTGCACACAGAAAATTAAACTCAGATTTGTAATAGTAATCGTTCATACCAATAGTTGATTTCATGGATGAAATGAGGATGATCACAGAAGGAAAGTGTATGTGCAATCCGCAACAGAATAAAAACGTCTTGGGTTTCATATTTTACATATTCTCCTAAAAATTATTCATGTATATTTTTCCATGATTAACACATAATAACAAACATATTTTTAAAGGGAGAAAAAAGTGGGGAGTGGAATGGGTAAAACTCATTAAAAAAAAAATTCCTGCATACTGTTCACCCATATTAACCCTGCTAATAGCTTTAAAAGATATATATTATTATTGAAAACTGGAACATCTCCATTCAATTCAGAATGGTGACTCCTAGGGTCTGCCAGTGCTTGTACTACTGACACCAGGGGCCTGACTGTCCATGAACACAGTGACCTGCAGAAGAAGTGTTGCTTCATAGTTTTGAGAGTGGAAGAGCTTATTTTAAAAGACGAGTTTATCACAAACAGAACTGGGGAGGGAGAAGTATGTCAGACTGATGTCCAGAAGTAGCATATGCCATGAAAATGTAAGCCTTGCTTTTTGCATGGTGCTGAAACAGAAAATATCGTCCTTTATGAACGGCGAACAGAGGCCTATGCTCACTAAAAAGATTCAAGCATTCTTTTAAAGACATATTTTGATAAATGGATTTCTTTTTTAATAGGAAACCAGTAATCTTATGGTTATAATTTTAAAAACACTTTTAACGTCTACAATTGTTCCTGCCTGACCATAACATCACTTTTAATACCTCTGAAATGAACTCTCTACCGCTCAAAACCGATGTGTTTTATTTTAAAAGTACTGAAAGCATCTGACACACACCCAAGAAAAGCCCTGTGAGAACAAAAAACGCCTTTAAAATACACCTTTATTTCAAGTTTCTGTTAACCTTCTCAGAGCTCACCTAATATCAAAGGGAAAATAGATCCAAGACACTGTAAAACCATCACATACACCTTGATTTTAATATATTAATATTTCTCATAGAAATAGCTCAAATTCCAAAATAGCAGGAAATGTTATTCTACCCACAGCGTAACCCCTTCTATGAGTTTATCGTTATCATTGAAAATTACAGCTTGCAAAATCAGAGAAAGGCAGGAAGAAAAATCAAAGGATGAAAAAACTGTGTGCATTAAACGGACTTTTTGCAAAAAACATTTTTCTCAGTCCATTCACACCTCTTGTCAGAGTGGCAGATTTTGGAGATAAGACACAAAATCAAGTCATGTTCAACCAAGCTCAGTTAAAAATCACAGCTAAAGCTTGGTCTCAAGAATTCTGCCTACTCCTAAAACTACAGAAGTTGGCTTTTTTTTTTTTTTTGCACTATATATATATATACACTCACATACATAGTTTCTCATTTTTTTTTTTCATGTGTGGAAGGCCTACATTCACAACAGATGGAGAAAGCATCTGATTTAACTGAAGAAAGAGCAACTACATAGTGTTGTCAAATAAATACAATGTTGTAAACTGCCTAAAAGAACAAACATCAGTTTCTTCCCCAAGCTTCTCCAATCATAAGAGCTTTAGGTGCTATTTCTAACACAGACAAATTGTTGTGTAGTCACTGACTGAAGCATCGATTCAAATTGCTTGTGCTTCTTTAGAACAGATGTTTTTCCATATGCATTCCCATGCCACATTTACCTGACTACCAAAGAAAAGGAAAAAATAAAATATGCACAGAAAATAGAATGAAGTTTTCCATACTCAAGAGAGCTTTTGCTTCTTTGTGACATTGCTTTTTCTATATCAGCACATTTCAGTTAAGAAGTAGCCAACAGAGGAAAGGTTATTACTGCATCCACTGCGATGAGCAGATATTAGCACTGACTTTTAATGACACTGTAAGCTATTCTGGCGACATAATGAAAACCCCCATGCCTTTAAAAGTCCAGTTTATAACAGTTTTTCAAACACAATTAATATGCTTTGTGATTATAGGATAATCTTGTGGGACTATGGAATAAAACATTCTCATTGCCACTGCTCTGATTCTGCAGCTTGTGTACGTACTGGGACAAGGCGGAGGCTGGTTGAGGCAGATGGCCATACTTTCTCGTGCAGATTAAAAGATAATCGAAAAGAACCCCTCTCTCTTTTTCTTTTTAATGATATATAATATATGCCTGTGATGGGCAGGTATTTATCTCCAGTTTATCAGTGCAGATGAAAAGTGGGAAACAAGCAGTACCTACATAAAGCCCTCAGCTTTTCCCAGCATACGCTGTATCAGTGTCCTGTCATGGTGATCAATAGCAACAGCAGTGGCACACATACGCAAGATTTCAGATGCAATGCTTCTCCGTACATCCTAGAAGCCTTCCAAACCCCAAATATGCCAGCCAGTATGTTTCATTCTTGAATCCTCAGGGGAACTGGATATGAGGGGTACCTGACCCAAAAATTTCTATTCAGTAGGAAATTAAAAAATGTTCTGGAGTTTTGGCTTGACAATGGAACAGGAAAATGAAATGTTGAAGCCCCCCCAGGGAAGGGGATCCCATGTCAGTTTTCTGAAGCCACCCAAGTTTCCTTGAGCCACCAGGGGTGGGTTAAGGAGCAAGGCACCTTGGGAAACCCAAGATCATCCACAGCAGACCAGGGAGAAGCAGGTATATGGGAGCAATTTCATCATTAAAATGCCAAAGCTGCTTATCTCTGGAAACGGAAGCTCTGGCTTCTCTGGAGCTCTTTGGTTTCCTATCATCAGCCGGCTGGATGGTTAGGAAGCCAGGGGGTCAAGCTGGCACGAAGCAACCCAGGAGCCCAACAGAACTTGACATACCCTGGTGGAACATTCTTATTTCAGTGTATAAATACTCCATAAGGATAAAAAATGCCATAAAAAAAAAAATCTGAAAAGTTTTATTGAGTCAGAAATAATTGTTCCATTTGATCCTAGAAGAAAAAACAAACAAATGAACATGTTTTTAGGAATAGGTTGTTATTAGTGGTTTTCTCGGGCTGCTGTGCCCTTTCATGGCTGCAATCGCCACTGAGGCATTCAGATTTTCTCACTCCCTAAACACGTAGGCAAACCAGTCCCTGGAGCCCCTTATCCTTTTAGGGTATGGGATTAAACCCACATAAAACCATTAAGTAAGCAGTTCTTTTCAAGACAGACCATCCCCAGTTCCTTCTCTTGTAATTTTTGCAGACCTCTTCTGCTCTCCAAGTCCTGGGAATTCACCTCATCCTCAATGGATGACTGGCGAAGGTGGCAGGAGAGCCGCTAAACTTTTTCCACTTTTCTTCCTTCCAAGCAGAACCTCTGTCTGCTTCCCTTCTCAAGATAGCTGTGGATTCTTATCTGGTTAATTAGATCTCCCTAAGGTATGCAATTCCCATAAGAATTTGGGACCTCTATAACGTCCTTCTGCCAAAGCGCGCTGCAAGAAGATATGGGATAAAGGCAATGAAAGGGAGGAAACCATCAAAAACAGTTTAAGTAAATACTCTTTTAAACTTAATGTATGAAATCAGGTAACCAGACCTGGACTAATATCACTACCAAATCACCTCTGAATTTTGACAGAAGGAAGAACAATCGGTGGGATCAGAATACACCCAAATGTGACCAATATCATCATACTAATGGAAGAATAAAATACAGTAAATTTGGAATCAGGCTATAGGCAAGTGAAAAAAGCAGATGCCTCAGCCACAGGATTCCCTTGGATTAAAATATGCCTGGGACATTTTAAGGCTGATTACAAAAGCCGTGAGGGCAAACACATGGCAATAATCATGGGAGACTTCAATTACTCTCATGCAAACCAGAAAAGTGACACAGAGGGTTGTGAGGCAAAAAGCTAACTGACTTGTTTATTTTTTACATGGTATAAATGACTGCCTCAAAGAGCAACCAGTCAGAGACCCGACAGAAGGAGAAGCATTTCTTGACCGAGTTCCAAACAATCCACAGGACTCAGCCCTTATTGCAAAGGGTTTCCATGATTGCTAATGATCATAATATAATCAAATTCAAGATCCTTGTACGAATAAGGAAAAGACCCTACTACAGTATCGCTTAAGAAACTACATAAAAGTGGAGACGTTAGTAAAAGGAAAACAAGGTAAGTTGCTAAGAGGCTAAAGCACCTGAAGTCAGCTAGGAGACTATCTAAAAATATTTTATGAAGGTTTCAGACTAAATGTGTACCTCCTCTTTAAAAGTTTCAAACAGGACCAAAAAAGTCTAGCATTGTTAAATGTCAGACTAAAGGACGCTCTTACAAGTAGAAAGACATTACTCAGAAGTGGAGGTCACATCCAAGTGAAGAAAATAAAAGCAGTAAGGAAGTTTATGTGTTAAATGCAAAAACATAATAAATCAGAAAACATTTTGAAGAAAAATTTGCTACAGGCACCCCAATTAATCACAGAAGTCTTGCAAACACAGAAGCAGCAAGAGCTTTTTCAGAGTTTGTGTGGCTAATACATGACAGAGGTGTAAGAATAGAGTTCAAGGCTGTATCAGAAGAGCTAAATGAATTATCTGAGTTGGTGTTTATAAGGGAAAAGCTCAGAGAAGTTTTGTGTGCAAAGCAAATTTGAAGTCTGCAACTGATGTGCCAGTGGTGGGGGATTAGAGCAGGTCAATAAAACAGTAGCAAATCTCTAAGAACAGATGCCATTCACCCAGCAGTCCTAAAGGAACTCATATACAAAATCCTAAGTATGTGATTTATCACTTCAATGGCTTTGAAGGGCTCCCAGCCCAGAAAAATGGAAGGCTGCACAGATGACAAAACTTATTAAATGGGTCTCAGGAGCAAGGAAATACAAGATACCGTAGACCACTGGTTAGGTTTCTATGTCAGGCAGATCGGTTGGAACTTTAATAGTAGATATATCCATAAATATCTCATAACAGAGAAGAAACAAGTAGTTATTATAGAGGGCTGTCATTCCTTCTAAATGTATTGCAGTTCTTTGAAGACCTCAATAAACATGTGAATAGGATGAGTCAGTTGATATATTCTATTTGGATTCCCAAAAAGCCTTTAACAGATTGAGAGACAAGTAAAGAAGTTAAGTTGTCATGGAAAAAGGAGAAAGATTCTCTCAGGAGTTAATATATAGTTAGTAACTTAAAAAAAAAAAAAAAATAAAAAAGAAAAGCTTAAATGAACAGCCAGTCTCAAAGGAGAAGAACCTGCTCTGTGATCTCTACTTGTCCACCTATCCATAACAGCTCTGTAGCAGAGGCTGAATACTGAGTAAAGGTTATTCATAACATAAAATTTCTCATTTAAATTAAAATCTACTGCACAGAGTTACAGAAAGATCACAGTGTGACTGAACAATATGTCAGATAGTAGACCACACCATTAAACATTAAGTAACATACGTCAGTAAGAATAACCTGAACTATATAGACAGACTGATGGGCTCTATGCTAATTATCATTCAAGAAAGTTCTAGGAAAGAAACTGGGAATATGTAACAAAAGTAGACTTTTAAGAATATTAACTTATTAGAAGCTTACAGGAAAAGAACAGAGAAATTAGAAAATCTCTATCAGTGTGTTTATAGCAGGATAAACTCGTGGTGGGTTTGTGGCTTGATTGACGCAAACAGAGCTGGTCACTGAAAGGAGATATATTAGAACAGAAAAGGTACAGGAAAAAAGCAATAGGATAGGAGGAAGTATAGAATAATTACTCCATGAGGGAAAAAATGACAGGTCTCTTCAGCCTGGAACAGAGGCAGTAAGTAACAGAAACAAAGGATCTGCAATTTCTGAAGGGCACAGAGAACACAAACAGAGTAATGTTAAACTTCACATGATGCCATCAAGCAGCAGATTTCACACAAGCTGCTGAAGTCCTTGTTCACACAGCAGATGACAGAACTGTGGAACTCTTTGCCACGTAATATTATGGGGACTAAAAGCAAAAGGGTCCCAAGAGCAATCAGACCAAAAGGCAGAGGAGAAGACCATAAAAGATGCTTAAACACAATGTTAAAGGAGCCTTCAGCTCAAGAAGAACTTCAGCCACAGATTGCCAGAAGCTATGAAAATAAAACACAGGAAAGTGCTGCTGGTTAACTCTCCTACAGGTATGTCCTTCCCTGACACTGGCCATCATCAGGAATAGGACACTAGTCTCACTAAATCTTTCCAGTGACCCAGTGTAACAATATTTATGCTGAAGAACTGGTTTTCATTAGCATTATTTTTTTCCAGTGATGTAGTTCCTGCATGTAACCCAGACCAGTTGCATAGTTGGTCAGTGCAGGCACATTTTCAGCTCTGTGCTCAGTGATTCTGGTCAGGTACAAGTAAAAGTCCTTTTCCAAACAATCACATGGAATTACCAGGACTGCACAAAGTATCCCTGAAGGACCTACTGAAACAAGAGGACGAGAATGGCTGAGAAGAAATTAAAATAGGATATAATCAAACAGCAACGAAGCCCTTCCAGGCATATTTTTCATCCACTATCTTTCCCATTCTCACATTTGGCTGACAGCATTTCGCACGGCTTAGGCCATGTTGAGCAGGCACTGGGAAAACAGCGAGCCTGAATTAGGCCCAATATGCACATGAAATTACAGATGCTCTTATGAATTGTATACAGACTCCCCAAATATTGCATACTTCCACTTTCAGCTAAGGCAGGAGTATGATTAAACCAGTTTTCTTCAGCACTTCTATTGGGGGTTTTTTTCCTTCGTTTTTTTTTTTTAATCTCGGCTGCTCCATTAATTATCAGGTAACTTGTTCTGCATCTCCTTTTTACAGCTTGACGAATGGAGTTTCTCAAAAGAAACCACAGTAATAAAGGTTTGCAGCTTATTGCATTGCACACCCTATATTTAAAAAAAAAAAAGGCACTACAAAACATATTGGAATATTACTACAAACAGTGCCTTGACACTGATTTAGCGATAAAGTGAATACCAATGTGGAAAATACTAGCCATGAGTTATCATTTAAACATCATCTTTTCAAGTAAAATTAGGAACACAGGAAAGGCTCACAGTCAGTTACAGTAGATTTGTATTTGCTGGCACCACAAATGATGTCAATTTTTCAACAAAATATCCACTAAAGCAACATACTGCAAAAAAAACCAATTCATTTTAATCAGCAACAATGACTTTTATTTTAGAAGAGGCAGAATCTCTATCACTTGAGTTGCAGGGCATCTTGACTTGGAAGTAAGAGCTCACAGGTCACGGCGCCTCTAATTTTGCCAACCCTCTATCACAACAGAGGTTTCTACCGTCCTAGTGTGAAACCTAATTTGTATTTGTAAAATCTTTCAGAGCCATTAGAAAAGCACAATCTAAATGCATATTAATCTGATAGTACAATATGGACTGTTCCAGAGTCTTATCTATGTAAACTACTGGATTTTTTATAGCATTTTGAAGTTGCTTGTGAAGATAAAAATCTCTGAAAATGAACAGACCCCACCACAGATAAATTTTACTAGGGGAAAATTTGCAGCCGCCTTTTTGGAAACATTCCTAAGGGAGTATGTCATGCACTAGGAAATCCATTCTGGACAATGCTATAAAATTGCTCACCTTAATTCATATGCCAAATTCTTCTCTATTGAATAACAATTTATGGTATACGCCAGTGTCTGCCAGAAACTGCTGAATGAAAGCCACAGCTGTGTCTGTTATTGGGCAGAAACTACAATCTTGTCAATGCAGTGTATGAATGAATTCCCCATAAGTTTTTCAATAACTATGTGGACACTGGGGTTTTTTTGAGTGGGGACAGGCATACTTTCCATCCAGGCAGCAAATGTGGAAGCAAAATGAAATGCTTGACCAGAAGTTTTTTTCTGGAACTGTGAAGGGACCATGTGCTGGAGGACATCTAGAGAGCCAGTATGTAGCTAATAGCCTCTTTGACAGCTCAATACATGGCAGAACACACCAGGTGGGATGTCCTCAACTTCCCTGTAGAGCATTTTGTGCAAAGCAGCAGCAGATTGACGTGGACCTTATTGCATCCTGGGCCATTCTCAAAACAGTACAGAGTGGAGTATGTTCACTACGGATGCTGTAGATATAACCCAAGAGCAGTATCTCACCACTCTCACTTAAATTAAATGGTACCCCCACCTTGTCATGGAGCGAGGTTCCTTGTCTGTAAAAATCCAGTACTGAATAGCAGCAAAATGTCAATAGAAAAATCAAAACCATGAAAAATTTTCAGATGCATATCTGCCAGGAAAACATCAGGCAAATCTCAAATGATTCAGTTCAGGCTGGCAGTAAGAGACCACAAAAATTCAAATCACACCAAAAGCAGAATGTCTAAGAGATTTTTCTTACTTTTCAGATTATTAATTGCCCTGTTTAAATATTAGCCTAAAAAGTCATCTGTCATCTTTGCATTTGTGCAGCTCCATAGATCACATATACCCCAAGCTGCATAAACAGAAGTAGACTGAACAGTAAGAAGTAACTTCAGTTAGAACGTCTTAAAGAAAAAAGCGAAAGCAAAATGTGGCTTATTGAAAGAGATAAGGCATTCGTGTTGACATTTGAATATGAAAGCATTAAATCTTTAGTCCTGAATAAAGTGGGGATAGATTGAGTCACCTTGTGAATATATTACCATGTTTTTCAAGAAAGACACTTTTATTTTTAAGCAAAAGCTGGGGCTGATGTGATCATATGATCTGGGCTTCACAGCAATTACCAACATATGAATCCAGCTTTGATTAAAGAAGAAATCAAAAACATCACAGAGAAGACTTCAAACAGTTCATTATATGTCCCTGACTAATCACTTTTAACATTCCTTGTGTTTGGGGAAACTGAGGAGCTCCAAGCACTTACAGGAAAAGTACAAAGATGTGTTCAGTCCACAGTGAGGGGAAACCAGAAGTGCCGTGGTGAGATGCTGCAGCCCTTGGGACTGGTCCCTCTCCTCTCATGCTGTCCCTGGCCAGCAGCGCCCCTCCTGGGCGGTGGCAGCAGCGGGTGACTCAGGCACGTCTGCACTCATCCATACCCTTCTCGCCCCACACTTATCGCAGCATTTGAAGAGGGCATTTATGTGCTTCATTTCCTAAGCAGTTTTCTCCACCTCGGGAGCTGGGAATCTGAACCATTTCCAGTTGTTTATGCATCACACTCAGCAGTTCTCTTAGGTGCACTTGAAAGCAATGTGCCTGCTCAACAGGTAAAAAAAGCACTATCCCCCCCAAAAAACACTATAACATGCAATCTCTATCCTTGGAGGTTTTCAAGACCGTATTCCCGAGCAGCCTGGATTGATCTCAGAGCTGGCCTGGCCCTCAAGCGGGAGGTTGCAGCTGAGACCAACCTGAATTATCATATGACTTTAGAGTTAACTGCAGTTTCTACCATTAATTTTACTGACTTCTATAAAAAGAAAATTAAGAGGAGCCTTACAAAAACTTCCATCAGGCTACCTTCAGGTTTGTTTTATTAATGAGGGAGATTTTGCAAAGTGATTTTGCAATTCAGCATTGTTCACCTCTTTTTGAAGTTAACTATTGCAGCTTAATACCTGAAATTTGAAGTAACTGTGTAGCATTATCCAGGATTCTTCAGGGGAATGTTACCAGAATCAATTAAAGGCTAACTCAAGTTTCCAGTTCCCTAACAAAATATGGGAAGAGGTTCCCTGAAGGCAGAATGATTTTTATTTTTTATTTTTTTTAAAGGATTTTATTGAAGCCAGGATTTCAATTGTCTTCTGAAGTGTTGCATGATCATTTTGCAGGCTTTGGTTCCTTCTTCATCCTCCCCACCCCCCAGCAGAGAAAAATTAGCAAAGAAGAATTTCTGTTTCACATACCGAGATTCTCATAAGCTTTCCATTATGTTTTCAGCTCAGATCTCAGAATCCAAAACTCATTCTTTGGGGATGAAACTGGATAGATACAAAGCCCACAGTCATTTGGAATATTTTCAGCACAGAGCTGGTGAGACCCCCAGTTATCTCGTACCCATGTGTATGCTCCCTTTCTCGATACTTATGAGTCAGAATCAAAACTCACACCCAGTTTGTCCCAAAATGTTATGAAAAAGGTTAAAATCTATTTTGTTATTTGTGTGGTCTCTACTAATGAGCACCCAGTTTTGCGATCCTTGTTCACAGAAAAATCAGAATGGCTGAGATTACTGGAACTGAAACAAAAAGGATAGAGTCATACAGAAAAAAAAATGTGTGGCATAGCCACGTGCTTTTACAAATTCCCATCAAACGCAACTGTAAAGCCTCACAATAGAATTGAGAAAACTATAGCTATAGCGAACAAAAATAAGTAGTTATGCCTGTTTTACAGGAGATGCTGCATGACACTATGAACTTAATGAAATTAAAATATTTTTAAAAAAAAAACCACCTGAACAAACAAAATAAATCACACTTCTATACAACCAGAAAGAATAAATTCAAAATGTATGTTAGACAGGACATTTCAGCTAAATACTCAGCTTTTTGACTTATAAACCACCACTGGTTCTTACAAACTTGGAAGTTCTACCTACATAAGACTGATTGATCTTTTGCTGTTGACTACACTGTTGCACATAACTTTTCTTTCAGGAAAAAATATGCCTCAGCATCACTAGTCATCCACAGTGCAGGACTGTCAAACCAGGTGAACACAACTGGTGAAGGATGCTAATCAGAGTTTCCCAGCGTTCTAAAATATGCATTGGCATCAGTGAAGAAGATACTTGAAAAACAGGGTAAAGCCTCGATATGGAAGGTCTTTTCTGTGCACAGACGCATGCAAAAAGAGACAACACACCATCAGTCATTTCCTCAACCCAGCTTTATAAAATAGGTTTAGTTCCCAGACTCATATATGGTCAAGTTTCCTTCCAGTGTGGATTGGGTAGGAGGATGAGTGACCTGGGTGGTACTGATAAGGGTCTAGAATTTGGCTGAAGCAAAAGAAGGACTCAGGTTGGATGTGCACCTGCACTCCAAGGTCTCACCACTTCATTTCAGCCAACAAGAGACATGAAAGAAATGAAAGATCTGTTGGTATTTTAATTAAGCTGATGAGTTGGGCATTTTCTCCTGTAATTTTAGGCTCACCAGAACTGTTTGAGAGAGGCTTTCCAGCTGTTTCAGGCTGCCTAACCTGTTTGTAACTTTTATAATTATTTCTATCCAAAAAACAACACAAAAACACAAAACAAAAACACCCACACAGAAATCTGTCTTGCTGAGGTGAATCTCCAGGAACACTTCATAAAAGCAAATTCATCAGTTTTAGTAGTTTGTGGGTTTGTTATGAGTATGTTACCATATTGCTGTTATCTCCTGTATTATTTCTTGCTGTCTACCACCAAAGCTGGGATGTTGCAAACTAAAAGAAAAAAAAAAAAAAAAAGGAAAAAACCCCTCTGATGACCTAAAATGGCTCCAAATATCCTTAGGTTTTCAAAACTCAATTCCAAATTTAAAATTATTCTCTGAATATGTCCAAAGCTTGAATCTCTTTGTTCTGCATGGATGCCATCTAAGCTTTCAGTGACATTTTATTGCCCTTCCCTGAAATGTCTCAGGACCCTTTAAAGCAGATAGCATTTCCAAAGCACTTGTGTGTCACCGGACCAAACCCCAAAGTTCTTGCTGCTCTTCCTTGTCCAAAACATACTGTCTTAAAAAGGAGCTTTGTTCAAACAGCGACCAAAGAGGAACCTGCAAATTCAGCCCCTCTCTTCTGAGCGGATAGACAGCACAGCTGTCAACTTTTCAGATCTGTGGTCTGAGATATGTAGCTCCCAGGCTACATATCTCAACACTTCAGTCCGTGTTCCTAGACAAGTTGAGAGAGCCTGGGAGATAACATCACTTGAAAAATGCCTAAAATTATTCCTCCACCCAGAGGATTTATTTGAACTGATAATGATATGTTCTGTTTCTACACTGTTGCAGTAATACGCTTCTGCAATGCAGTAATCTCAGCTTTAGAGTGCTCTTGGAGCAACAGCAGCCCAGCTTCAAACCTGTAACTGTTTATCCTTATTGGCATACCATTTCGTCAATTCATCTCCATTATCACATGCATCTTGACTTTGGTTTTCCTGAGAAATCAAACATGTTTTAATCTCAGGCAGAAGAAGGATTTCTTAATGTTTCTCTTGCTCAGAGCACAGCTTGTAATGTTACCGTGTCTTGAGCATGTCATAAATGTGGAATCTCTCTCAAACCGTGGAGCGGAGCTGAGATCAGAGCCGCGGCAGCAGCCAATTCCTTATGTTTCAATTACCAGCTACTCAACATTTTCACTCTGGTAAGTCTCTAACTCAAGAGCTTATGAAACGAAAAGTTTGTTACAGCACAGACGTTAATGAGCCCTCATTTAAAGAATACATTTGTTAGTATTGCAAGGAAGCTTAATTAACAACATCCTTCTCTAGTCTTTCTTCAAATAGCCCCTCTAATTTAAATTTTATGTTAAAGAATATCTTCACTTTTATGGTTCTATTAGTGAATTAGGGAAAGATGCCTGATTGCATTGTAATTAGAGAGACAGTGACATTTTAACGTACCTTGTAATGTGGTGCTGTTGTATATAATTTATAAAGTTCCGTAAGATTTTCCAGAGATAAAAAAATCTGTTTAAAAAAAAGAATGTAAGCAAAGATTTTAGTCAAAGCTGAGTGATACTGAAATTCTGTTGAATGACTCTCTCTGTTTATGCTTTCAGCAGATGAAAACACTCAGAGGAGAAGTGTAAAGTGACATCTGAGACATATATATTTTTTGTCCATTTATCAGTGAAGCAGATATATAATATTCCTAACCAATGAACATAATAAACACATTTGTGATATTTCATTAAAATTCGTAACATTAGAAAACCTATGTATTGGCAATTATACCTGCCTTTCCTAAGCTATAGCTAATTTGTTGGTAAGCTCCCCTCTGCTCTCTACGTTGCTCGAGGATGAAGATCAGGAGCAGGGCCTGAGGTGTGGGAAAATGGAAATTAAGCCTCTATTCCTAATAGAGATATCCTTCTCCAGAAGGTGAGATTAACAACAAGGGCTTATTTTAGACACTTTGAATCAACTTCTTGGGCAATCTCATTTTCCACTAATGACAGGAGAAACCTCCCTGGGCTGAAGCTACGTCTTCTGTAAATACCCATCAAGGTACTTACACAGATGATACCTCAATAGAGCTGAGTCTGACACCAACATTTCTGTTGAACTTAGCACTCCAATACCTCAACATTTTCCAACTACATAAGAGAAGATAGTCTTATATTAGTATCGTACAAATCCAGGGAAATTTTGGCAGTGTCTTCAGAGCAAGGAGAAAGGGACATACACCAGACAGTAACAATATAACTTAGGTTATTTCCCATATGACGGTGAAACCTCAAAGTAAAGCATATAGGTGCACAGGTATATTTAAGATATTATACCTGAAGGTCATTGTTAACAAAACTTTAAAGAAAATGTATGCAATTTTACTGCAATTTCCTTTTTATCCAACACTCATTTCCAAACCTTTTGAAATATATTATGTTCAATTAAATTCTTTACCATCTTGCTCCTTAAAATTAACTAGGACTGAATTTTCACTGTGTTATGCCTGGCAATTACCTGCACTTAGAATATTAGACACCATGCTGATTTCTGTCTAGAGGAAATTACCTAGGATCATTGGAAGCATATGAAGCTCATTTTAAGATGAAGCAATAACTTATATTAGAGGATGTAAAAGGTCTTCACCTCTAGCCCCTCAACATACTGCAGCAAAAAGCTCCTCTTTTTTTTTTTTTTTTTTTAATTAAAAAGACCATCTGCGATCCATTTTTCCCCAAAGTCACTTAATAGTCTTTAAAACCAAAATCTCCCTGGCTAAATGGCTGTGCACGAGCACACATGTAAGAAGCATCACCCAACTTGGCTGGCTGGCTTTGCCAGGTTTCCCTTGGGTTATAGTCATCCAACATGCTCCTGAAGTACAATCTTTATTTCTGTTCATGTTTTGTTTAAAAAATAAAAAGTGATTAGTCTCACACACACACACAAGCCTTCCCTAGTGAGAAGCTTTTCCAGAGCTTCATCTTGCTTGAAATTCACCGCTAAAAATGTCTGAGAGTTTATTGAAGCACAGCTAGATGTTTGGTTGGCAGTTGTTAGTTCATAGAAATACGGTACCTGCCTCTTAAAAAAAGAAAGAAATGGGTGCAGCTATCCTAGTAATTATTTAGAACTTGTCAGAGACTGTTTTGATTTCAGGGAAATAGCATAAATTGGTTACACAAAATAGGAATTTTAGAAGTGCTCCAGGAAATGAATGTCCAACACACATATCAATCTTGTCCAGTCATTATCATCTAACTAAAAGCTGAGTTAATTAGGCTTTCCATTAAGTGCACTCTTTCTGGAATTTACACAACACTAACTCAGTAAGCTTGCAAGGGCTGATCCTGACAGTGCTATAACCTTTCCTAAAATAACAAAATGAACTTTAAAGGCAGACATAATTGCATTTTGCTTTTGAATTATCAGGCCAGGATGTTATAGCACAGATGATTATTGTAGGCAGATTAGTCAGCCTAAAGCAGACAGAGTGAAACTCTACCTTGCAAACAACGTTGGCCTCCACTGAGAACGCCTGCCGCTAGCTCTGCAACAAGGAAATCTGAAGCAAGTTAGCACTGCAAGTACTGCAAAAAAGACTCGAACAATACCAGATCTCAGACTACATAAACCTTAAGAGATTAACACTTGTACCTTAATTTGGCCTTGCAAACATCTAAATAGACAACACAGGAACAGGTCATCACAAGGGCTACTGTAAGAGATATCTCATTAAGATCATCACAGAAGAAAAATTCTAATTTAATTTGTACAGTTGCAAAATTCACAGTATTTTCTGATTTCACTTGGTCAGGAAAACAAAAATCCAGCGACCTGCAACTATATTGGACATCAACAGCTAAAGACTTGCAGTTTGTCAACATCAAGGTCTTTCCCCCATCTCAATATCCAGAATTCCTGGCCCCATATCCCCTTTCTCCTTAATCCTCCTAATCTGGCTCCCCTCCCTCAGACTTCAGTTCCTCATCTTCTTACTACAACCCCACGTTCCCAAACCCAAGGCTGGTGATTGCTAGTTCATAGAATATGGTGCCTGCCTCTTAAAAAATAATTATTAAAATCACCAGCTGATCCCCTCTGCCCACAATATCCCAACCTGGCAGTGACATTCCCATTGCAAAGCAAGTTTCCTCCTGATAACAAAGACTTTCTGGAGCTGCAAAAAGGAATTTTTAGCCATGCTGGTATTTTTCTGCTGTTCAGCGTGTGGAAGAAGATGGCCAAGTGCCTGGGGCTGCTTCTACCTCCTGAGGGCTTCATTTGCCTCTGCTGGGCCTGTTTGTACATTTACCGAGGGACTGCAGCTGCTCATGGTGGCCTCTTGCTGTGCAGGTGTGTGACCACATGCCAAGCATAGGCCAATGTAAAGTTAAACAAGCCAAACATGTTGCCTTACCCATAAAATGTGATGGGCCAAAAAAATTAAGAGCAACTTGCAATTCAGTTATAGGCTAGCCATAAAACAGTATCTCAGGACGACCATATCCACCCATGACAGAGGTATATGAAATATGGTGGTTAAAATTTAAAGGAGCCCATGCTTAGTTTCTATGAATTTGTCCTGTGTTCAAAGCTTTGAATAGAGCCCAGCAGGTACCACTGACTTCTTCTTTGAATGCTTTCTTGCAATTTCTAAGCAAACTAATCTGACATAGTTTCTATCAAAAGCCGCCTACCATCTCCAAACACAGTTCAGGCTATTCTCCAGATTTTTCCAGACTTGCAAATTTCTCTCCAAGTCTGCTGCAAGTGCCAGCCTTTACCAAGTTTCTTGCAGTTTTGGCTGAGAAAGATGATGCAAACAATCAAAAATTATTTCAAATTTCAAAAGAACAATTTATGTCTAGTCCATGGTTTGGGCAAAGTTTCAGGTCAGTTCTTTATTTTTCCTCCGCTGGTTCCCACATTGCAGTTTACGATGGAAACCTGAACCAAGGAATGCTCTCAGAATGGCTACAGCCGGTCTGGACGCACAACGCTAAAAACCAGGCTCAGAGGTTTATTTGTTCAAGAGCACCGACCAAGCACCTTTACCCATGTGTTAAATACAGGTTATTTGAAAGGCATTTGAAAGCTAAATTAGGCTTAGTATTACCTTTTATGTTTTATGGGTTGTGGAAATTTTCCCTGCTTAATTATCAAAGCATTTTATGGCCTTCTACAATCCCCAGGAAAAAAAAAAAAAAAGGACAGAAGAGAAAGGTGGGGGAGGCACCCTGACCCATCAAGGCATCCGGATAAAAGCCTGACCTCCAGAGTTCCCGGGGAATGGTAGAGTTTGTTAACCTCCCAAAGCAAGGGAGTGACTGCCCTTTCCAGGAGGGATAGAGGCTTTGAAATTGGAGGCCGAGAGGATGCACCAAACGTGGCTCCTTGCTGCTCAGAGAGGGTGGTCAAGGCTTGCTGTGAGCCCCAGCTCCTGTGACAGGCAGCTCCTCTGCTGGGTGATGGTCACGGAGGGCAGGAAAACAACCACGGTGTCTGTCCACCTGGTGCAGACCAAGGAAACAGAGCAGCCTGGCTTTTTTAATCAGCCCAATTGAACTGCTAAGCACTGAAAAGGAAAAGACAATTTACAGCCCAAGATTTTTCCTTAAATAATGATAGAAAAGAATTCCAAAAGACATCATTTCTTCACAGCCCCTTGAGCCGGGCTGAGGTTACAGAGGGTCTGCAGAGTCTCTAAACCCACCAGTGGCCAATATTATGGTGGTGGAGAAGTGCTCTACTAGAGCAACAGCCTCTACCTGGGCAACCTGTTTCCTTTCCTGTGCCTTCCTTCACCTGTTCCCTGCCTCTCCTGACTACTGCGATGGCAAAGGAAGAACCCTTCCTCTCATGTTTGCATCAAGTCCAGCACCATAAGGCTACCAAGCTCTCCACTTACTAATACTGTGGAATCAAATAATCAACGAATAAATTCTTCTAAAACAAGTCCAGATCCCTCCTCTCTCAGTGTACTCCTTTGGGAATTTGGTACCTAGCTTCTTGGAAATCCTGCTAGGAGTTTAACTGGATGTCATATAATTAAAGCTCCTTAAAAACAATATGACCTTACTAGGCTGTCCTTTGAAGATTTTGGCATTCAATAGCAGGGAGTATGAAAGATTTTACAGTGAGCCATAAATTAATTTCCAAGTTACAGTAATAAGGGAGCGTCACATTTATTCAGACTGCTTCCTTCCTTTTTCTATCAAATGAAGCTAAAACCGAGCACTGTAAATAATTTAGGCACACTTGCCAGCATCCAAAGCTGGCCTGGATTTTCAAAGGCTGTTGCAAGCTGTTCAACGAGCTTCCTAATGCTGTTAGACAACTGCCAGCTCAACAGTTTGAAAAGCACAAGTTTGCCTAAGCATGCTTATTTCTTCAACAATGTGTCTGAGCAAACAGTGACTCTGACACATGCATACAGTGCTGGTGTCCATTCTTGTATGACAATGATACGGCAATTGTATTGCAGCCAGTTCACCCTCCAATGTACATAATATAAGAATTTTGCATGCAAGGTGTAGGATTTTACACATTAGAACAAGGCCACATAAAAGTACAATTTTAGATGCTAGGTAGGTACTAGATGTAGTTGTATATGATCAAGAACAAAAATCAAAACGTTAGTTAATGCCCTCTGTACTCACATTTTCCCATGTATGTCTGGCTTATATCAGTGATCTGTATTTTAAACCATCGTTAGATGGTTCAAAATAAATGTGGCATATACATCCTCTCCTACCCTGGTACAGCACTCCAAGCCAAGAAATCAAAGTGGCAGCAGGACATTTACATTTTGGCTTCATCACAAAGATAACCCACCCCTCTGTGAGATCCAAATAAAAACCAGAAGGGAATGTCAAGGTGGCGAGAGCCACAGAGAATAAGGCAGACAAAGAAACGCTAGACAGGGAAGCAATTGTAAAGATTAATCCAAAGATGAGGAAGGGTGCTTCTAATAAATTGTGCAGGTAACAACCAGGCAGCAATTTGGGTAAGAGATCTTCAAATCACGCTATTAATTTTCATAAGCTATTTATATTCTCTGGAGACTACCACCCGTGAGAAGAAATATCTAATCTTTTTACCTCTGCCTAGCTCCAGTCTTTTCCCATCACTTTCCTCCCACCTCCCTTCAGCCATGAATGAGGTACATTTTCTAACAGGGCAAGGAAGTAAAGGGATGGTAGGAAGGGAAGGGAAGGGAAAGAGTCCTTCAGAGTCTTTACTCCAGCCACACAGCCCTCAGTTTAATGCACAGCCAAACTGAACTCGGAGACTTTTTTTATAAGGCAACGATGAAAGATTAAACCCTGTATCCAGCATCACACCACAGGACAGAAGTCATCCCCTTAAAACTGTGACATGACAAAGGACCTTACACTCAAACTGCCTCATGAACACCTCACCTAGATCTAGGCAGCTCCAAGTTAGATAACATTTAAGTTGAAAACACCAATAAGACTCAGCACACTGGTGCTTCACCCAGACGCAGCGGCTGTGTCTTCCTCCTGACAACCTATAGAGTCAGGGTCTGGCCTTGATGAGAGAAGTCAGCCTGTAGTGTATGTCTTGCAGTGATGTGCCTTTGTAAGTTGAATTTACCACCCTGCAACCCTTCTTCTTGGAAAAAAATAGTGGTATATCTATTAAAAAGCAGGCTCAGAAAGCTTTGCTCTTCCCTTCCTGAGGAAAGGCAAAAATTTGGCAGCTAAAAATAAACAAAAATAAGTAAAAATCTGGGGAAATTAGAAATTACCATAGAACAGAAAGATGAGACAAAATTAGGTTTCTGAAGATCAAGGGAAAAATAGACATGCCAGGTATGGAGGCTACCTCAAAAAACAGGCCCTGGGAGATGGAGACTATGGGTCTAGACAGGGGAACTCAACCTGCAGCCCAGGTCTATTTAAGTAGATACTAAGGTGGCAAAGTCCCAAATCAGAATTTCTAGCTAATAAAGCAGAGCCACACACTAGCTTCAGGTCAAACATAAAGAAGCATTTTTGCTAAATAGTAGCAAAAAAGGTACTGGAATAAATTAAAAGACAAACTACCACCAAGTTTGGCTAGAACTACGTAGAAAAAAAACATGAGTCATTCTTCTTCTGCTCTCAAGTTTTGCAGTCTTTTGATTTACCTGCTGTGGAAGGAAAAGTCTTTTAATTTAAAAGTTAATAACTTTCTTGTATTTAATATGCTACAGCCTCCTTGCCTTGAAATTTATGGCTAATCTTATCGTTGCAGCCTTCATAAAAGGTATCTGAAGTTTTGGAGAGACACTACTTCTAATAATTCCTTAACTTCTTGGTTCATTTTACGCACAATTCAGACACCTGAATTATTGGTATCAAGGACAAACGATTATACTGTCTTTTTGCTTCAGTATTTGTATTAGTTATCAATAACTTCATATACTATGAACAAATATTTGCTTTTGAGTTTTAGATATTTTTTTTAAAACAGAGATGCTTTTGGTTGTATATAACCAGTTCCTGTTCTGTAAGATATGATAAGCATCACCTGTTGATACTCCTGTCTTGAAAAACATTACCAGTCAGGCCACTGCTATATACACCATCTGCAGAGTAAATGCCTAGGAACAGGGTGCTGCAGTGCTCTTCCACTGCACGCAACTTCCACGGGAGAGTGCCTACTCACCACCTGGCTGGTAGCTACTCACACAGTCCATGCTTACCTCCCACCCCTGAGGCTCAGATTTTGTAGTTTTATACAGAGAAGCTAAGTGCTGAAGAAGTTATGGATAGGAATATTTAACATAGGAATTACGAATATTAGGCTGTGGTGTTATGAATATGAAGTTACCCTTTCTGTGATTCAGTCCCTAGAAAGCGAGGGAGCTCACTACATTTGTCCAGCTAAGGGCAGAATAACTTTTTTCCCCCCCTTTAAAATCTCATTCACATCCACATTATTGTTGTAAAAGATTTTTTACCCCAGCTGAAACACTACAACCACCTCCATGTCTTGGACTACAGGCAGCCAACCACATGCAGTGTGTTTTAATTCATGAGGTATATTCACAAAATTGGGTATTTTTTTTTGTATTTGCCTCCACACTCTTTACTTTGTTTTCAGTCCTGGTACAGCTCTCCCCTAACTGATTAGAAGGAAGCGCAGGATGATGAAATAGTCAGTCACGACAGCCAGACAGGCAGGTCACATAATAACAACAATACACCTTGTACTGCGAGCCACATCAATGAGGGGAGATAGTTTGCTGACTGCAATGGTACCCTTTCCTTCGTCCAGTTGAAGACCTGGGTCACCTGCTTCTTTGTAAGGGTTCCAGGTTCAATGTTCAGCCATGGATGACAGTAGATAACAGAGACAAACCACAGCAAAAGGATGAAGGGAAGGACAAGAGCACCCATGCAGAGACTTTACAGTAGCAGGTAGGGTATTGCACATTTCTGTTGAATAGCAGTAACCCCTACAAGTGTAGAACATATGTGCATACGCATAGCAATAGATACTTTGAGCTCCTATATATCTGCAAAAAAATGAATAAACAGCACCAGTGGAAAGCCATAAGATTGTCACCTAGATAAGTTGAATATATCTAGTATTTCAGATCTCTGAAAATAGACTTTGGCTGTTTGATTCAACCATAAATCAGGATCCCCGTTAATCTGGGTTTAGAGTGGCTTTCCTGTGCCAGTTTGAGAGTCTCAAAGGAATATACTGTTCGTTGATTTATATACTAGTCTTGCTGAAAAGTTGATTTACCATTGCTTTCTGCAAACAGAGAATTGCAGCTAGCTGGTTTCTCTGAATATGCAAAGCCTGTACTGTATATAAAGGTGGGAGAGTTTGACAGTTTGCAGCCAAGTAAATCACACTGATCCCAGTGTTTGCCTTGAGATTTACAGCGCACACTATAATTTAGGCCCCAATGCCAACCCACAAAATACAGCCAAATAGGAAAGAGTTTTGTCATCTTTTCACGCATAGGAACTTCTTTCACAGAATCACAGAATAGTCAGGGTTGGAAGGGACCTCTGGAGATCGTCTAGCCCAACCCCCCCGCCAGAGCAGGGTCACCTACAACAGGTTGCACAGGACATTCATTTATCCATTATTTCAAAGTAACTCTACCTAACAAAATCCACTTTGAAAAACATTACCAATAACATCTAGAAATGTTTTCAAACTTAATTTGACAACAATCTCAACCAGTACATTTTAGCTCTTCAAGCAACCCTTGGGCTTTGAGAAGTGTCCTTTAGATTTCCAACAATGTTTACTTATTTTGAGTAAGTGCATACAGTCACAACTGATAGAGGCAAAGAAGTAACCATAAGTTCCACAGGATTTCTGAAATTCAAAAGATGCAGCCTAACCATAGACATCTTGACTCCAGTAAAAAAAAAAACAAACAAACAGCGGAGAATATCAGAACTCAAGTTATTAATTTTTCAGTCAGTATTCTCCATATCCACTGCTGCTGCACATTTGATAAGAATACTGTAATATCTATTTCTATGTGTGTGATAAAACACAAACCTGCAATCAGCTACAACTTTTTAATAGTTTTTCAGGACAGTACATCTTCTCAAGGTCAGTTAGTCGACCCGTTCACCACATTCAATATTCATGAATCTACATTCTTTTCCTACAGAGGTGACACAGCTGTCACCATACTGCAGATATCAAGATAGCAGATATTGTTTCTTTTTGCTGAGGTTTAATTTGGCAAACTATAACTTGACACATTCTTTATAGTGACTTTTCCTGCTTCTGGCAAAAATTGTGCACCTCATTGGCCAGCTGAATAATGAGGAAAGATTATCTCCTTTGTAGAAAATTATGCCGCCAGCGCCACAATATGAAGACAGTGTAATTTATAGCTAGTTCTCTCCCTCCTCCTTTCCTTTTGGCCTGGACACTAGGTCTTTTATATCAAATTTCAAGCCATTTTTCATTTTAGGAGCTAATCTGTTTAGTTACTGAAGTGGAATGACAGAACACACCTGTGATCAAAGGGGAAGGTAGATGGAAAAAACATCTCCCGAGTTCATGTACATACTACGTCCATTACCCTGACCTTGTAACACAGTGCTTCATATAGGTTTGGTCAATTATTAGACATTTTACAGTTATTTTCAGAACAAAGAAACTATTGAGCAAGTCTGGCATGCACTTTGTTCTTTATTAATTTAAACTGTCCCAAGTAATGACTTCAGAGAGGTCAAATATCTCTTAATAAAAGAGAAAAAAAAAATCCCTCCTGTATCAATGAGCATATTCACAGAGGCAAAACCTAGAAATTATCATTCCTCAAGTTGGAGCAAGACCACCTCCTGCTACCCAAACCAACTGAGTTGTCACAACCCTCTTTAGAGTGAAGAAATCCCAAATTCAAGACCTGGCTTAAACTCATTGCGGCTTTTCAAGACCCAGATTCAGCCAATTCAGCATATTCCCTCAGGAGCAGTTTTAAGTGTCTGTTTTGTTCCAGTGGGGAACAAAGAAAACCAAACTTTGAGTGCTGCAGTTTTTCCACAAGGATGGAACTTTTCTCACCCAGTCACTTTTAATTAACTTTACTTGCATCATGAAAGCATTGACACATGATGGGATTGTAAGGCTTACGAGACAAAGCTAAGGGCCACAGTCCTAGCCCTGCGACTCTCTCAGCACTGCAAGTAGGGACAAGACTGCTGGCATCACACTTTAATGAATGCTTCCCTTAAGGCTCGTGGATATTTAAGCCAATCTTACGATTTAATTTTTTTTTTTTTTTTAACTCAGTCCCCTGTCTTGCCCAGGGAGCATGCTCAAACTAGAAAAGAGGGGGAAAAATGGTGTAGGAGGAGGAATCACCTCTTAGCAGACTGTGAAGAACCTGGTTATCAGTTCATCTCCGGTACATGTTGTTGCTTCTGTCCTCTAATACCCAGAAATAACAAATGATGAAAAAAAAAGCCACCTCTATCTGCTCATTTACTTCCTTCCTTCATTTGAAATAAACTATTTGTGACATCATCTTCCATTGCTATTGAGGCAACTATGGTGGAGCAGAGGCCTATGTGAATTTAGTAAAAGGCAGAAGCTCAGTAAACTCCATCAAGGGAAACAAATGTGTGGCCTGCTTATGTGGCCCACTACAAGACAACAACAATTACNAAAAAAAAAAAAAAGAAAATCACAGAAAGAAATGTGAGGAAAAGCCTCCTTCCCCACCGCCCCACCGGCCCCCATCACATTATTTCCCATGGCTGAGTAATGTAAAAATAATTTAGAAAATAGAGAATTTAGAAAACTGCCTCTAGATAAAAAATCTTTTGAATTTCAACATCACTTTTCCATCAGCTTTAATGAATCACATTCAAAATGCAAGGTATCTGTCCAGAAGAAGCAGAAAAGTTGAAACATGTTATTTTGTAAATGTTGATTTGCCTGGAAAGTATAACCTTGCATTGTCACAAGACACATTTTCGTAGCTTCATACATAGAGGAGCCATTTTCTCATCTCTTGCGATAAGCTTTTTCCCCACTGGTATGTGGGCCTCCATCTCTCTTCCCCTGAAGGATGAACAATAAAACACATTCACCATTTTCTTTATAGGATTATAAATAACAGGTGTTAGGAATTCCAGAGACGTTCATTGCAAAATCCTTATACGACCTCTGTGAGCAGAAAACATGATCTTCCAGATGCCATCCTATTCCAGTGGCATGAAACCCTGGCTACCAGCACAAAAAACGAACAACATGCAAGCCATGGCACTCCCAATAGTAAACAACATCTACATGCTCAAAGGCAGTCTCGTCTCATTCTGGGAAACAGCTACCACTCTACAGCTAAGGAGAAAGTAGGCTGGTTGCACTACCCTCCGATACGCCATAGGAATATTTCCTCCAAAACAACGTGGAGGACACAACACAGAGGCATTGGACAGCATCCAAAATTCTCAGTTCCTTCTCTCACCGATCTGGTGCGCGATGATGCCCAACTGCCAGACAACACGTACTGTATCCCCAGATTCAGGGTTGGATTCTGCCCCAAGCAAACCCATGGGATTCCATGGCTTTACAGAGAAGCGTGAAGGTGGAAAACATGAACTTTCATCTACTTTTTTTTTTTGAGAGCTAGAAAAAAATTATCTGAATATCCCCTTAGTGATAAGTCAACGTTATTTTGGAGACCATTTTTTGCAACTGCAGAGGTGTCTGTAAACTGATACCAGTTTACGTAAAATGACAAATTTGCATACCTTGACAACACATTAATAAAGTCTCTGAAAAAAAATAGAGAAACAAATGAAAACAGAACTTCTGATGTGGAAACATTTTTGTTAAGTGATTTCTATTTTCATATGTTCTTCTCCTATATAGTTTTAACTAAAGTCTGAAAAAAAGTAGTGTAACTGGTTATTCTTTCAATACCTTCACTTTGTTCAAAGTTAGGAAGCTTAGTCAAAACACCTGAGCAATTCTGAACAGGCAGAAAGAACAGCTAAGCACTCATCCCAAATTTTTCTGTGAAAAAAAAAAAACAGTTCATCAAACTCAAATTTATCAGTAAGAGGTAAGCACCCTTTTCAACAGTAGCAAGTGTTTGGGTGTGAAAAGAAGTGGAAAGTGAAAAAGGGGAGATCAGAACTCACTTAAGCTAATAGTTCAGCAGGCAGCATACCCCCTTACTCCTGAGGGCCATGAATCTATGAACTACAGACCCTATAATTACAAAACTGAACACCACAAAAATGATAAACAAAGAAGGCCTACTCCAGAAGGTGTGATAGCTTCCTCACAGTAGGCCAGCGCACACCTTTGCTGAAGTTTTCCATCCAATTTCATTCAGATTGGATTGTACCAGAACCCAGAGAAAGACCACTATCCCCAAGGCACTTTATCTTTTGCTAAACACTGGGTTTGGTTTTCACAAATAGGTATTTTCCAGCAATATGTTTTCACAAGGAAAATTCCCAACAAGCTCTTTCTTAGAAGCAAGCCAATTTCCAGATCAGAGATCTAGATTAAATAATTTGAAGACATTTCCAAGAAACATCTTTTTCTTCCACATGAATTTACAAGTCTTTCCTCAGGTACTCTTTGTTAAACTTCTACAGTTGTCTTGTTTAGTTGCTTGCTTCTTTTTTTTAAAAAAGGAGCTAGAAAAATCACTGCCTTTTCAACTACAAAAGGAGTGCAAGGAAAAGACTACTTAATGGAACAAAAGATGACTTTCTGAGAGCAAAACAAAGATTACAAAGACTGAAAAATACCCCGAGCTTGCTGACAGAGGGACTATAAATGGAACAACACGCAACTCACCTTGTATCTTGTTTTGAGGACAGAAAAAAGAAACATTTAAATTTCTAACGCTAGCACTGTTCATAAAAACATTAAAACCCTACAGCCCTACCTGCAGAGAGACTTGAGCTTGTTCTGCTTGTACTCCCAAGCTGACAAGAAACCCACAGCTGTGGTTAGCAGGGCACCAAGCCCAAGCTAATAAAGTTCAGCTGAGAAGCACGGCATATTAGTTTAGGCCTGGTGCCATGCTAGTTTGCTGTATGGCTCCCAGTCAGCTCAGAGCAAAGACAGAGCAAGCTCACATCTCCTTGCAAAAGATCACGTAGCCATTGCTTTAGATAAATAAGAAAACATAACGTATGAGCTCTAAGTCTTCAGGTTTGCAGACATACAGTAGGCAAATGCGCTGAGCTCTGTCCCATTGGTGGGTTATGCTCATATCTGGTTCACCCCTGGACCCAACAGGTGCTTTGCCCCATGGAAATGGGTCCTGGTAGAAAACTACAAAAGCTGCAGCCAGACAAAGATGTGGGGTTAAAAAAAAATCAAAAATATTTCAGACATATATTTCACATAAGTGATCTACTATTTCAGGTTGCTGAAAAAATCTGTAGAAACAAGAGACATTAGCATGGTAAAGTCGCTAGTGCTGTCTCATGAGATCCTTGTATGGTACTTTGAAATGTGCTCATGCTCTGAAATGTTACATGTAATGTGGTGTTACGATATCCTCATGACATGTTTACGGCTGACTTCTCTAATACGATGCATTAGGGGAGACACCACTGCAGTGGAGACGAGGAACGGGAACTGAGAAAACACCTGTCAACATTCACCCTTCAGAGGTTAATACCACTCGTCTCAAGTGCTCAACTCCAGTTTAAAAGAATTATTAATATCCTGCTGTGTTTTTCAGCGGAGTAAGAGCTGTCTCCAGAGCTGCCATGATACTACACCACGATTTAAATTGCTATGCTCTTCTGAAAGATTTTTAAATTTCAGAAACTTTCTAAGATAGAAGCTTGCACAGCACAAGACATAAAAAAGTTGTTATCGATATCTAAATTTTATTATTGTCTGCGGTGGATAACTTTCTTCTTTGGCAATCTGGCTTATGGCCTCTAGGAAGCACAAGATCTTTCATCCTTTTTTTCCAAAAGAAAATTAACAGCAAGGGATTAAAATGTCTGTAAGTTACTGCAACTGCTCACATTTCACTAGTGAGGAGAGAGGCTGCTTCATTCTTTACTGTCAGATCTGTACGGTGGCGTCTCTCACACTTCTCATCCATGGAAGAGTAGCAAAGTAAAACTCCCTGAATCTCTGAGGCGGTTGTCAAGTAAGCAGGTGTGCTGGTCTCTAAATTGATGCACATCAAGCTATCTATTGACATCTATATGGTAGTCTGAGAGTCATGCGTCTACCTCCACCAAACAAGGTGCAGGCAAAAAAATGTCTTTCTCAATGATCTTACCTTGGATAACCACAACATTCAAATTTTCAGACTAATTTGCACCGTAGGTGCAAGGCATGGAAAATATCTACAGAGAAGCGCACTGGTTATGTGACTACACAACAAAATTGGGATGCAGGAACTGGGCTCAGCCTCCTGTTCTGCCACAGACTCCTGTGCAAAGGCAAATTCACTGAGCTCCTCTTCTCCCCTCAGTAAAGAGCAGAGCACAACCACGCAAGTGTTCCTCATACCTGGGAGTGTTAAGAGGAAAAACAAATTATGTGCACATGCAAGGTGTTAGATATTTATGTAATGATTTATTGTCATGGCATGTGAATACAGCACAAGATTTAGAAACAATCTCAGAACGAATTCCTAAAGCCATTAGCCTGAAAACTCTTCACACCTGCCAAGTCCAAACCCCCCAAACTAACTCATAAGCATTCAGGAACTTCCCTCTCCCCCTGGGGACTTACTGTAATTTTAACACTGACTTCACTGCCTGCATGAGTATGATTGAGATCAATCCATCTGATTCTCACAAAAACCTTAGTAAAGAAGGGGCTTGGATCTTTTATCTGGCATCAGTCAAATGTCAAGAATGAGATTTCTGTGGCATTTACACAGTTCCATAGATTGAGAGAGATTCATGGGATTTGAAAAGCAAAGGCTTTGTTGATATTTTTCTAAGTTCACTAAGGTAAAAGCATGTTTGCTCCACCCAAAACTGGAGTGACAGCAATGTGCTGGACTTTGTTTGCATGCATTCTTCCCATGCCATCTACCTGTCCAATAAAAACAGTTAGGCCTTAGCTCTGGTCTCATATGCACTCCTTTTTACCGAGTAGAGTTATACTGCCCAAGATATCTGTCACAGCCAAGTGAAATCAGAAATGGATTCCATCCCTTTTTGTCATATTTAAAAGAATGGTGGGGAAAAGGGAGTGAGTTGAAAAACATCCAAAGCTGCAGATCAGTGTCTAACCTGAAAATTAAGGCCAGTTCTAAAAAAGGTAAAAAAAAAAAACCCTATAGCTTTGTATTTCTTCTTTGAGGTCTGATTGTACTGGTCTTCCTCGTAAGGTAATCGGTAAAAAATCTGTGAAAATTCCATTTTGCACTGTTTCACTTTGGAAAAGTTTTTACCTTCCCTTCCTCCGTTTTTCTCCTATGCAAATTGTGAAGTTGAAAATTTTGGGGTAGAAAATTGGTAAAATAACATGTTTTGTTCTACATGGAGTCACATTTGTCCTGAATAAAAGTCCTTTTTATTGTACAGTGGATATCTTTATTAAAATGATAATATCCACAAACATACAAATTTGTAGTAAGAGAGACCAATTTTCAGTTTTTGTATACATTTCTGGAAGAATAAGCAAAAGTGTGGAGACCTTTTCCACTCTGCAAACCTGTTTTCTAGCCCTTAATATCCGTTTACTGTCTTCTACTAATTACGATACAGACAATTGACTTTTCGCAGTCCTCTTTCCGTGCTGATATTTACAAGGAGCCAGAGGACTGGTTTTATATACTGCAGATCTGAAAATTACTCTTGGACTTAACACTGTCATTTAAATGCCAAGTTTTTGTAAAGGCCTCACAAATGTCTTGGATTTGTAGTTCATGAAAAGTTTCATTCTTTGAAAGACTCTCTGAATAGTCTTGCCAGGGAAGTGGTGGTAAAATGGTTTTAGCACTTCTGTGAAAACTGCAGCACGGATGATTAGAGATTATAATACACAGAACAAGGCCTTGGAGAGTACATTAGATTTTAACAGTACTTGAAAGCTTAACTAGAAGCTGGTCAAAGAAAACCAAACACAAAATCCTCTCTCCTTTTCCTTCCCCACTACAGAGAGTTCAGTCTTTTGACACACACAAAAATAAACAAAATAATATAAGAATGGAAATACTTAGGTCCAGAGTGGTTGTTATGTTTCCTCAAAGATTAAGTCAGCCTGGTTAACGTTACCCATATGGCAGAATAATGACTTGAGGCTACAGAACTAGAAACCTCATGAGGCTCTGCCATGGCATATCCCAAACTTTTAAATCATGAAATGCTCCAGAACTGGGGTTCAGTATTTCCTAGGGAAATGCAATACTTCATGCAGCATTGTTTTCTAATCATAAACTGGCATTTTTTTAGCAAGCTTTTGTACATGTTTTTCAGCTGACTGCTGGACAAGTCTGAAACTACAGCTGTTGGATTTCCAGCCTTTTTGGAGACAACACTTGCTATCAGTGGTTGTACTGGTGGGCCTAAAAAATTATCCTTCTGAAGGTGACTGGGTGTCCTGGTGTGCAGTAGAGACATAATCTGAAATGTCTTTTCAAGGAACCATACAGAAGTTACATACTTATAGGGAGAAAGGCAGAGAATTGCTTCCGGATCAGACACACGCTAGAAAACAAAGGATAGGACCAAGTAATGAATTATCTATGCAGCAGTCATCAGCCAGAGCCTTGAAATAGTGGACTGCTTAATACATTCATTGTAATATCTGTAAAAAGGTGTGGAAGGAACCAGCCAGCACTGACAGGTGATTTGGTTATTTAGGGTTTGGTCCAGGCCAGAGCAGACTAAGAGGTCAAGAAAACCAGAAACACAATGGGAAAACCAAATGTAAAACAGAAAAAACACCCTTTAGACATGCAAAAAATTAAATATAACCCGGTCTTATACCTGACATGGTCCTGACAACCCTTGCAGTTCAAGAAGAGAGAGAGTGAGACATGGCAGAGAGCTTGAAGTAAACCCCTTGTTCAATGGCAGCCAAGAGCAAAGGAAATGTTGGTCTTCATAAGGAAGGGGAGGAATAACCACCTCAGTGAGGGCATTGCAGGGTAGAGGTAGGATTAGCCAAGAGGCAGAGCTTCTCCTGTCAAGCAAGTCTGTAAAGCCTGGAATCAATAACATTAGAAAGGTGAAGGGTAGTCTGGGATTTGATGAAAGTATATAAATATGGCGTATACCAAGAAGACTGGATGGGGCCTTTCTTCATTCTGTCCTGGACTCTGCAGTCAGTGCAATAAAGCACAGCTCAATATCCAAAGCAGCTAAACACAGTGCTTCTCCGTAAAACACAATGTTAACATGAGGAGCACACTGTCCCAAAAGCTGGAGATGCTGAGGTGTAATCAGGATTAAGATACTGGAATATGTATATGGAAAATAAACAACATTATTATCATAAACTTTTGGAAGAGATGGTATACCCTACGCTTTAGAATATAAACCAGTTGTTAGATACCACAGTTAAAAGTATGTGCAGGCAAGATTAGACTAGCTGCTTGCTGTGAAGTTCACGAACCTCCTTCAGGATCCAGCTGGTGAGTCTGCAAATGCAAAGCCTGCAAAAGCAAAGTGTGCTGAAGTTATTTTCTCATTGTGGCAGGAGGTATAAGAAGATCCTGGGAAAAAAAAGTCAATTTAAAAAAGAAAGTAGCTCAAACTCCCACAGTTCTGCTTGAGTTATGTTTTTCTGGTCTTTTAGTCAGCCTCCGTTTTTAATTTTCCCCAGTGCTCTGAGATGCATGATTTAATATTTCAAATTCATTGCCTTTCTGATCTAGATTTACCAGGCACTTTGAAGTCAGACATAGTGACACCTTTTCAAAATAACTTAGACAAAAACAACTGCCTGCATTTTTTGCTATGCATGTGAAAATTTATAAGAACAAATCATTCTGTGTGCTTTAAAAAGTGTCCTAGAAATACATATGGCAAAAAAACATTTTTGTGTGTCTGTGAAATAAACTTAGAGAGAAAATAATTTCTTTTAAGAAAACATCTTTAGACAATTTAGCGAAGGCTACCTTGTGTGCCCAAATTCTTTAGAAACCATTTATCCAAGCAATATTTGAAGATAATTTTCCAACCACATGCTTACAAAGGAAGGCAAGATTTGTAAGAGAGATAGTATCTTTCAAGTCCATATAGCTGGAGAAAGCAGACAAGATTTCAGGCATACAAACCTTCCTCCAGCTCACTTTTTTTCTCAACTTCATAAGTTGGTATAATAAAATAAACCATTTATATGCTAAAACTATCGTAGCTACAACACTGATACCGATACTCACAAAGCTGATGACTGAAAAGGCACACTGCATATGAATGTGAGATGTCAGCTGAAAAATGTTCTAGCATAGCGGCAAAGAAAGAAACCCAACGCTTTACCAGTAAATATTTCTACAAAAGTGTGTGTTGAAGTTCTACTTTAAAGACCTTCCTGGTGAGAATGAAAACCTGACAGGGCTTTTTGATTTTATTTCATTTTTTGACTGTTGATGTTAATAGGAATGTCCTGTTCAAAGAACTTCAATGCCAGGAAAAAACAGACAGACACAGGGGTGACTGGTGCTGTAGATTCCTCACAGTTATAAACGAAATACCGGAAAACACATCTGGGAGCCACATTGCTGAAGGCTGAACAAAATGAACCTAATGATCTGAGGGCCGGAGCAGTGCTGGGACTGAAGGCGGATAGAGCCCTGCGTATGCAGTAGACCAGAAATGTGAAGCATCCTGTCTACCTCCAGCATCTGCAGTTGAGAGATTCCAACTTTGCTAAAACCATTTTCAGTATAAATGCATCAGATCTTGTTTACTTCTCCCAGACATGCAATGAAGGGAGACAGCAAATTATTGGAGAAAATTGCAGCTTTGCTTCTCAATATTCCCCTGCACCTTTCCTGACTTAATGCTGAAATAGCAGCGCTACTTGGGTATGAGTGCCCACCTCTCTCTTCCTATCAGAGGAAATAATTACAGGTAACAGGAGCTGCTCAGTAGCAACCTTTAAACTCTTGGAAAAGTGTGTTACACATGGAGACTGCACAATTCCTACATTTGGGGCATTACAGATCCTTTGTCTAGGTACATTTGGAGAACTAAACCTAACTGACTGCTTGAAAGTGTTACCCAAGAGTTTTCTTCCTCCAGTGGCTCCATGGATTACAGCAAGACTGCTGCAGACTCTGACGCTTATCCACATACAGGTAACTGATGTCAGTGACAGAAGAAATCATCCCTCATTTGTTCTTGGGAA
Organism: Ibidorhyncha struthersii; assembly: GCA_013398815.1. Classification (NCBI taxonomy): domain Eukaryota; kingdom Metazoa; phylum Chordata; class Aves; order Charadriiformes; family Charadriidae; genus Ibidorhyncha; species Ibidorhyncha struthersii. The sequence goes on along the minus strand of VZSZ01009362.1, from coordinate 181,721 downwards.
GTGTCTTACCTAGGTAAGTGTTTTCCACTACACTGAATACTTATTCACACTTTCTTTTAAAGGCCCTTTAAGCCTGATTGCTGCTTTCAGCTATGGTCTGTTCTTCCTCAAATCTCCATGTTACCGTTTTCACATGTGAACACAGCCACGAGATGAAGAAACTGAAGTTAGTCACATGTGGCTTCAGCCTGACTGCACTCTCGGCACAGGCACCCTTCACAGTCCTTGGTTGGTCTCACTCAGCCGTGTCTACTTGCAGCACTTCCAAGGTCACAGAAAGATCTGCAGCCCTGCTCCATCTCAGCAGACCTCCCAGGTCACCTGGAGTGGCTGCCCACAGTGCCACAGCATGGACACCAGCTGCTTAGGGAAGCAGCTCTTGCTGGTATTGTTGCCGTCCCAAAAGGGCAACCACTGTTCCCACCCCCATCTGCAAGGAGAGGAGCCCTCCCTGTGCTCCAGGTCTCACTGGGACAAGGTGGTTGCTCTTCCCAGGTTTGCACCATGCCACGTCTACCTTGGACTTTGCAAGGAAGTCTCCAGGCATGAGGCCAGAGCTTGCTTTGTACTGCTGTGCCCGGACTCAGTCTGGAAACGGTCTGTCCGCTTCAGCACACGCAGCACGTCAAGTGCAGTGGCGTTCATTGTCAACTGCTTTTAACAAGAAGCAGCCAGCTACTGTAAGCTTTAAACCACACGGAGGATCCCAGCACAAAGCAAAGCCACAGCCATACTGTGGAGTGAAGCCCGAGTATACCTACAATTACTGAATTAATTCACGGAAAACTCATTTAGCAAAGACTGAGGAGGGGATGGAAAAGATAGCCGAGCAGAGAGAGAGGTATTGCACCTGGTGAATGACACCAGGTACCAAGACAATTTTGGCAGCAGCTATTCTGTCTGTAGAGTAAGTTGTTGGTTCAGTTTTGCTGTGGCTTTTTCCTTTTTGAGGAAGTTCCTCACAGAAGAAATAGCTCTGTAGAGCATGGCCTCTCATTTTGTTATGCAGCCTTCCAGAACAATGAGGCCCCACGAGCTACAACATAATAAATAGCTTTAATTTAAAAAATATTGTGTTTTTATTTACTTATTTATTTATTTGTTAGCCGAATTGCCACTCCCAGGATACTTCGGTCAGCTCTGCAGAAATGTAGACATATTAGAAGCCATGAGAAACCAAATAAAATGTTAAGTAGCTGAGGAGGGGGTTCAGCTGAGGAAAAAAACCTGAAAGGAATAACTGCTGTGTGTACAGCTTAGCTAAGCAGTCACTGAGGGGACATATGTTAACTGGCTACAAGCATCTGTTAGAAATAAACAACTAGCAGAAGAATAACAAGTTAGGATAGTAAAAAAGCAACAGCTAGAAATAATGACAACACGAAGAAAGTAAAAATTTAGACTAAACATCAAACACTTTTTTACAATAACAGGTCCTAGGAAGCGGAACATTCCCAGGGACCTGAGCAGAAATACTTTTGCTCAGGTTTTATCCCCTCAGTTTAAAGTCAGTCAGTATGGAGGACAAAATCTTTGCACTGTTAATCTCAGAAACCAGAGAGGGTTTCTGTCCGTAAGCATCATTTTCCAGATAAAGGGCCTGCTGGTTGCAGGGAATATCATTCATTGCAGAAATCACTTCTAAAAATTATCTATTGCTTATGTAAGATAAAAACAATAATAAGCAAGTGGAAAAAAAAACCAAGAAGTGGCCTGTTCATCAAAATGCTAAAGCTGAAGTAATTTTGTATGTTTTCTGCCCTCTTTCTTAGGGCAGAATCTTTTTTTTTTTTTTTAATAAAATTAAAAATACAGCCCATTGTACCCCAGATCCCAGGATATCTTAGCAACAACATTGACCTGGCTGGAATTTTTCCAGTGTCTCAGGATTCTTGAGCTGGTACCTCTTCTGCAATTGGTTAAGTGAAAACCAGGTGTGTATTCTCTAGGGTCATCTCAGTGGATGTATATTCAGGAATGACAATTTCTGGATGATATTCAAACATTCCTCTGGATCCGTGTCATCTTGGCAAACAGCTATAGATGCGCATACTGACCTCTATCTCTTCATCTGCTCTGTGTTTTGCTCAGCCCTGTAACCACAGCCAGTATATGGATTTCATCACACAGAGGTGCCAAGTCTCTGCAGAATTAGAAAAGAGGAAAAGCGTGTGACTCATCCTGAAGAAGACCAGATGTAATGTTCCCATTACCTGTTACAGTGAACACATTACCATTTCAAAACCATCTTGATTTTCAGAGGTTGCACTGACAGCTTCATAGCATTTCATTATCATTTGGAAGAATTGTTCCCAAAAAGGTCTTTTCTCCTGTGGTGGATGCACAGGGAAGCAGCTTCAGCAGGTTTCAGCTTGAGCCCACCTTTAAGTTCCCTCTTGAACAACTTTAGTCCCAAAGGGAATCTTCACGACTTTGTGAAGTGTAATGAAAATGCTAAAAATTAAACCCAATTGCTAAACATCAAAGCAGTGCTAGAGCATTCTGCTCAGCTCCCCACAGCATGCAGAGACACAGGGAAGTAAATCAAGCCTCTCTCCACAGGTTACGGCTTTATGTTCAGCTTAGACTTAGGCCAAGGAACAGGGTTGACTGTTCAAGTTGACTACTAAAGCAGTTTATATGTCTCTCTGTCTTTACAAAAATCCTTCCTCTGCACCTCCACAGAAGCTTCCTATACTCCTTCTGATGTGCCCAATTTGGTATAATTTCCTGATGACAGTACTTAGGAACGTTTAAGCAATCACTTCTATGCCACCATCTTTTATCTAAGCTTACGTTTTCCCTTTCCCTTGGCTTAAAAATATAAAACATAGAATACCATACCTCAGTAGTTGCAGACAAACCATCTGCTCCCCAAAATGCAGCAGTTGAATGCTTCAGTTGTTTAAGAACTGCTGATAGTTTATACATAACTTCCTTCAAAATAAATATCGACAAGGACAAAAATAAAGAAATGTGTCTATCCAGTTATACACATGCATTTGATACATGATCTAATGCCCCATTAAGTTGACTTCACTGACTTACTCAAGGGAAAAAAATGAAAATGAAGGGCTGAAACAGGTAGTGCAGAAACCTTTTAATCTGTAAGAAATGAAGCAGACAGTATATTCAAAGCCTTCCCCAGTATTTATGGAGTTACTGTCTGATCCCTTCCGGAGTCTGAAATCACAGTGTCAAGGTATGTGAGCTGGTAAGCATTAAAGATTATTTTGCCTGGAATACTGTTTCTTTTGGTACCATTACATATTTGCAATAAACCAAAGATATCAATTTTCTATGAGTTTGTGGGTACACTTGAAAGTGACATCTTCTGGCACAAAGCAAATCTCCACTTGGTTTATATTCATGTTTAACCACTGCTGAGTCCAGGCCCACCAGCTTATCCCTAAGCTGAGATCACAGAAATATTGCAGCTCACATCAAAGCTGACCGGAGGCCTGAGACAATCAACATAATGACCTCATGTAAGAGAGGGTCTGAGTTCAACATGCATCGTCTGATGCCTTTACACAGAGAGCCGGCCCATCTGAGCTGGGATCTCAGCATTCCACCTCGCTGCTGCTTACCACAGTGGAACACCAAAAAAAAAAAAGAAAAAAAAAAAGAAAAAAATCACTTTCATATATAGCGTCTACTAACAAAAACAGTCAGGAATAGAATCATAGAATCACTGAGGCTGGAGAAGACCTTTAAGATCATTGAGTCTGAAGTCATATAGTTTATGCCCTAGAGTTTTCCAAGATGACATCAAAAGTTTTCTAAGCTTAAACCACATATATCACCTGGACAAAAGTGTGTTTGGAGAATGAATAAACCAGAGATAAGAAGAAACACGTGCATTTTCCTTAGCCATCTTATTTTGTGGCTATTTATAATATGTGATTAGCATGGAACACACTGTTGCTTGCTCTGTCAATTTCATTTTTGGGCTGAAAGAAAGACATTGGATAGTGTCTGAGAGGGGTGTGAGCTCCTTTGAGCTTACTTTAGCACCAGTGGTTTGGGTCAGGGAAGCTGGTAGGAGGACACAGGGAGCAGGAATTGCCAGGTAAGCCCCAGCTGCTAGTGAACAAAAATTGTTTACGTGTGAAGGCTGTCCCCAGGGAGACAACTGGACAACAGAAAACTATTCTGTCGTGGCTCAGGGCAAAAGGGGTTTCAGTTCTCCTGAAACCTCTGGTATGTTCTGGTTGAGGAATTTCAAGTCCACCACAACAATATTTCAGCATTTATTCCACTTTAATTGAAGGAGACAAAAATGAGAGAAGACAGCAGCGTAGAAGCACTCTCAAATTAAGCGTAAGTTTAAAAGAAAGTCATGACAAGACGTTTTCAAAGTTTGGCATAAATTATCATAAACATGCATTTATTTAAAAATTAGTGTTCCAGGATATTCTGAAATAACGGTTGAAGAAATCATCCATGTACTACCTATAGGCAGTATAGTGGCACTGTTTAATACGATGCCCCAAACCTCCCTTTATTAATACCCTCTTTTTCTCTTTTTTAAAAGACATTTTCCAAATGTTGCCCAGCCAAGAAAACAGTTCCCATGACAGATAATTGATTTCACATCCAAAAACAAACAGAAAACCCAATGGCAACCAATGTATCCACTGAAAAAATTAGCTATTATGAAGTTCCAGTGATCTCTATTGGACAGGCAGATACCTGCAGTACTGTCCTCGTGCCCTGGAAGGAGGATATGAAACTCTGAACCAGGAAGATTTGAAACAAGCCATGCCAGAATTTCCTGGCATTTACTATGCTCATGAAAACCTGCTTAAACTTAACCAAGTTATCCGCTCTGGGAAAGGAGGGGCTGGGGGCAAAAGGAAGTCCACAAGTGTCTCCTGGGTGTCACCTGGGTGCCCTGCAACAGGATTTGGTGGTTATACTTCGTGATTTTTAAAAAAGAGAGGGGAAAATAAACCAGCTGAACCAGCAAACCCACTCCTCCTCCTGAAGTGCGTATGAGCAAAGCCTACAGTTATACGACATTTGCTCAGGCTGTAAATTCAAGCCCTCAAAAGGAAGGACATTTCATGATCAAGGCTGCAGAGGCCAGGAAGGACTTATGCTGCAGGGTGGTCCAAAGAGTGACATTTCTGCCCCTTGGACTTGACTACATTTGCTTGGAAGTGGGAAGACACAGTCAAGGAGTCTGGGGCTGCAGGCAAGTTATTTAAAGCAAACTTTGAAAACCCCCATTTCAAGGGTACCTAAGCACTTACAGATGCTGACTTATGCTCCCTGACACCATGAGTTATTAGACACTTCATCCAGCTAGGTGTTTTGGAAAATCCAAGCAGACATCTAAGTAACTTTGAAAATCACGTCTGCGTGGGGACCATATTACTTTTGTCTTAATAATGTGGTGACCAGCTTATTAAGAAAAACAAGTTTTAACTGCTTTCATTCAAATGGACAGAACCAATAATAAAATAAATGAAAGGGGTAATTTAGATGAAAAAAAACTATTAAGATTTTCTTATTTAGTCAGTACACTGAAGGTCGTTTTACTGAGCAAGTAAAATGTCTCTTAGGCACTCCCCATAAATTTTCAGTCAAACTTCCATTTCCATCCAAAGCCAAGCAACTGGAACATGTCTCTTTACAGAGAGCAGTATAAAAGACACAAAGCAATCAAAAATTAAATTTAAACCTATTTTTTATATCTAGATTTCTTATTCAGGTCAGAGTTCAGTGAAAAAACTACTGTGGGCTATCTTAGGGACCAAACTGTGATGTAACATATTAAAGGTTCCCAAGAAACTCAAATGAAGGCATTTCCTAACTTTTTAATTTTTTCATTAACCCTAATAGCTATTTTCTAACCCTGTTGGCCTTCCTGTATGGTAACAGAACAAGTGAAAATCAAATGTCTGAAGAAGCATTTCTATGCTAACATCTTTCCAGAAATCCTGGCAGAAGAAATCTGGATTACTTTAATTTGAATATCCACCAAGCATTATAAACCTTCCTAATCCAGTCATAACTATCTATGAACGTAAAATATCTTCCTATCAGTAAAATGAGGCCACAAAATACATTTTCTTTTGCACCTAGACAACAAAAGAATCCAATCTCATTTTGGAGACTTGAAGGGGGGAAAAAGGTGCATTTGTTCTTCTTCTGATAGCCTTTGTCACATTAGACAGGTTCATAACTATCCTGGACATTTGGAGTAACAGCATCTTTGGAACAGAGGAGGTGGTGTTTTCTCCACGTAGCACTTGCTAGAAGTCACAAGCATCCACAGTTACCTGACTATGCTGTCATAAGTTCTGAGCTAAACCCACTGGTAGCCACTTTACTGTCTTCAGCAGACTTGGGAGGAGTTGCTAAGTGAACAACTGGTCCATTCAAGTCAAACTCTTTACTGTATCCTTTTTTCTATACCTCCCTAATAGTAGAAATGGTCACCTATAGATGATTCAGCCAGAAGTTGAGAAGTTGAGCTCTGGAAACCTATCAGTCCTGTTTTTTCAGCTACAAGATGAAATGTTCCTGCAACAGATGCCGCCTGGAGGAGTTCTATGCTCTTTGCTTCACCAACACGTGCATACTCCTAATTTCTATGACTACTGTCAACTTCACTAAAGACCTCCAAATGGAGATCTCTTAAACAAGAATGGTCCTACAGCAGCCACTACTTGAAAACATAAATTATTAATCTAATAGAGTGACAGATTTACATAAATCTGATTTTACCTCATCGGACATCTAATCTATGAGTGCAAGTAAGCTGACAACATAGGCTCTTCTCTCCTGTGGCAGGGATTTCAGCTGACAGCCCCATCACAGAAGATTTATCGTCATTGTAACACTTCTTGTTACTATGTAAAGAAGCCAGGCTTGCCAATGAAAACTACTTTTTTTGTGCCATTTTCAATTATAAGAAGATTTGTGAAGGGTTTTTGGAGATGTTGTGCTGATTCCTCGCATCTCTACTACCTCCCGCATTCGTCTTTTTATTTTGTCTTTCATCTCCTTTCTGATGCCCCACATCCCATCATGCCACACTGCACTGGTTAAATAAACCCCTAAATCTAGCTTTTGTCTAGCACTAATCCTTTTATTTCCTAAATCTTATTTAATCCAAAGGGCTTCCTTTCATCTCTTTAACTGTCAGTTGGGTCACTACTGTTTCCTATCAACAACTCCTGCAAATCCTGTATGGAGTTAAAAAGCTTTCAAGTGTTTCTATGATTCTCATTAGATTCTGCTCTCCCCAACACCTGCTAAAGACCCTATTGCTGCTGTTTGTGCCCTCCTGCCTCCCCGCTCCCTGAGACAGCTCGCACGTCACACAAGCAATAATCACGGTAGAAAGGGTTTCCCATTTTTTCTGGAAAACTCCCCAACCCAGTTCCGGCTCAGACATTAGTGAGGCTTGGTTAAATACATATTGTTTAATATAGTGCAGGAAAAAGAAAAGTTTTTACATAGAAGGGGTGGGAGAGAGGGTCACAAGAAAAGCTTTCCCTGGTGCCACAGGAAAGGTTTTTCATGCATTTTCAGCTGTTTTTTCATGCATTAAGTTGCTGCTCCTAGGAAAAGGTGTCTGCATTTCCCCCTTGTGCTCCTGCTTCTCCTCTTGATCCCTCTCACTGGCCAGTGCAGTAAATCTGGATCAACGGGGTGGGGGAAGAAGCAGTTTTCAAAATTCATTCCCTGTAAGGAGCACCCATTTGCTAACACCCAGCAGGCATCTGCAGCAAGGTCCTGCCTTCCCACAGGAAGATATTGCAGTGTGAGTCCTGCCGAGTGAGATGCTGAGCAGAAGTTGCAGTGAAAGGATTCGGCACTGGTGAGGTCCCACCTCAAATACTGTGTTCAGTGTTGGGCCTTACTACAAGAAAGGCATTGAGGTGCTGGAGCGTGTCCAGAGAAGGGCAACAAATCTGGTGAGGGGTCTAGAGAACAAGTCTTAGGAGGGACAGCTGAGGGAACTGGGGCTGTTTAGTCTGGAGAAGAGGAAGCTGAGGGAAAACCTTATCGCTCTCTACAACTACCTGAAAGGAGGTTGTAGAGAGGTGGGGGGTCGACCTCTTCTTATTAGTAACAAGCGATAGGACAGGAGGAAACGGCCTCAAGTTGCACCAGGGGAGGTTAGGTTGGATAAACTCCTTCAGAGAAAGGGTTATCAAACATTGGAACAGGCTGCCCAGGGAATTGCCATCCCTGGAGGTTTTTAAAAGATGGGTAGATATAGTGTTTAGGGACGTGGTTTAGTGGTGGTTTTGGCAGTGTTAGGTTGATGGTTGAACTCGATGATCTCAAAGGTCCTTTCCAACCTGAGTGATTCTATGATTCCATGGCAGCTCAGTTCTCACACTGCCAACTTGCAGATTATGCGTGCCAGCTCTCTGCTCCCAGCCCTCGGTGGCCCAGAGCATCTCCTCGTGCTCTGCCCTATTCTGCAGCTCTTGGAGTGATGGTACAAACTCCTTATGTGCCTCCTGCTCCTCACTCTGTCCCACAGCATATGTGGCAGCAGTAAAAGCCAAAGCCGGGAGCTGGCAAATGCATAAATACTATGCGCTCCAAAGGGAGGCAGAGCAGCTGTTGCTACGCCATGGTGGGAGAGGAGTGCTTACCAAGCCACCCGGCCTTCCTCCAGGCACTCTCTCACACTGTCCTACCCCCTCACCTCCCCCCAAAATCTCTCAGTGATTTTAAAGAGGCCAAAGATGACAGGTCTTTTTTGCATCTTACTGGACAAACAGCCCAGGACATCAGATGTCATTTAGTGGTTCACAGATCTAAAATAAAATATGTGGGATTTATTTCTGTTTTTTTCCCCATCATGCAGCTTTAACTGTGAATATGGGCACCCAAATGACACCAGGATCAGTATACCTACCAAGAGATAAGCACCCTGGTTTGTTACTGACAGACACGATGTACCAAGAAAAGGACCATTCAAAGCCACCATTTGGCATCATCCTGGGTTGTAGCTGTCAGGCAGAGAAAAGCAAGTGCCTGTAGCCCTCCATTCACAACCCCCAATGACTGTCAGGGCACAGGGAAAGGCTAGTGTCACTGTGCAACTCCACACTCTCCACAGCCACCTCCAAACCCTGCATTTTGCCAGCTCGTAAGCAGCCCTCTCCACATTATTCATGCACTGAAAGCTAACCATTTATACCACTTGGACAACATCTGTATCTTCAGATAAATGATATTTTCGGATGAAGCACAGAGAGAAACAGATTCTGGCAGCAACACCATAGCTAAGCTTCTCTCTCTCCTTCCCCACGCAGGTCTGCCCCTGCTCCACTGAGCAGTGCTGGCAGCTGATGCTGCTGCAAAGTCCTGGTGTGCAGGATGGCACCCTCACCTTCAACCAGGGTGAAGCAGTCAGGTCAGTCCCTTGAAACATGGCATGAACAGTTTTCTTGAACTCTAATGTTAAATTGCGCTCAAAAGGTGAAAGCTAATCTCCATCTCACTTCTGGTTCGCCTGGTATACTTCCAGCTTTGCCTCTGGATCCTACCTCATCTTCCCCCTAGCTCCCAAACACTACCTCCTAAAGCCTACTGAGAAATTCAGACATGGGATTTCAAGCTGAATGTTACCACATGGACCCACTGTATGTAACCAGTTAAACAGGCTAGGTGGCTGCTGCAGTACACAGCTGCTCCAGTTTTCTCTCAAAAGCAAGTTGTTATTTGCTTCCTTTTACACAACACAAGCCTTATCTCTCTGCAGGCATGCGGTAGCATGTCTGCATCCTTTGCACTACCATACTCATGCCTTAGACAGGGTGGGCCAAGTAAGTTTAGTCAAGCTGCAGAGGCTTTTGCTATGCTGAAATATTGTCTAAGAAGGCAACAGCAGGATGAATAGGAGTGTGAAATTAGCATAGGAACACAGTTATTTTAACTTTATCCTCCTTGATTTCTTTCTTATAACGCTTATACAAAATCTTCTAATGCTTTTAGTTAGATTCTGCTCAGTGTGAGTTCAGTATTTTACTCATGTAATAATACTCTAACAAAGTTAACTACAAGCTACAAAACTTAAAGCTGGATTTTAAAAAAATCTTTTAAAACCACAAATGTCTTGTACTGCATGTTGAACAACCTGCCTTGGGATCCAGAACCCAACCTTTCCTCCAACCTGGGTACCAAATACTCCTACCTGGACAGCCACACACCACCCTTGCAATCCCTTGCTCCTGGGTGGATGTAATGACAGGACTCAACCCAGCCAGCCCACCCAGAGGCAATTTTCTACCATTGTTCTGGTAACTGCAGACCACAATAAGCAGTAGGGACAGGACCGCCCTGCTTTGGTGGGAGACAAGATGAGCTACATAGATGTGAACTGTGCTACATCTGTTCCCACCCATGCGAGGCACCTGACTGGGTGACCAAGCCTGGCTACTGCATTTACTTAGTACTGACAAAAGCAGTAAAGCAGAGCAAGAAGTTTCAGGTCTCACCAGTCATTTATAATGCCACTTCATCATCCACCAAAGGGTATGTGGTTTCATTTACCAAATAAAACAAGTTATTAATGAAATGGGAGTTCTTTCAGAAAAACTAAATGGAAGTTTCTATTTAAGAACACACACAACCAAAAGCTTAAGTATGTCAGTAGGTGACTGAGACCTCAGCAGGAACAAGGCACCTGCCTGCTACATTTAAGATCTTTCCTGAGTTGAAAGTGATGTGCACATAGACTTTGATGCTTTCCTGGATGGAGATATAAATATCTGAAAGGAAAAAGCCACAAAAAAGCAGGTCGGGGGGGGATAAAGGTAAGAAAAATAAAAAGTCCAACATTTGTCAAACGAAAGAAGTCTGGAATATTACCCAAAAAAAACCCACCAAAAACTCACAACCCAAAGCGTTAATACATATAAAGAATCACATAAATTTCAAGACAGAACAAGTTTCGTCTAGGAGCAAAGGTCTTGTCACCCTTTGAGTCAATACAAGATAATGAAAACTGTTTTCCTGTGATATCTGTGAAGGCAACAGCCAAAGCAGGAATCGTCCAGTGCAGCCAAAATCTAAAATTAACACCACTAGTTTAAAACCAAACTACCACTTTATAGGGAAGCAATATAAAGAACATGGGGCGAGTGCAATTTGAGCATGACAGCTTAAAGCTGGAGAGCAAACAGTCCTGCTGCCCTCTGAGCCTGACAAAGGAGATTTGCAGAAATACCACTACAAAAGAAACACTATAACTGATCTGTGGGGTTACAGAGTTGTGTGTTGCTATGAGATGGCCCTGGACTAAAAAGCAGTAGCAACTGCACATACATTGCAGCTGACAGAACATTGGAGAACCATAGATAATGTAAAGGAAATTGTATCAAAATTTGTAATTACTTTATCATCTCCACACTTGTCACTTCAACATGAAGTGACATGAAAGAATATAACTGTGTTAATATTGGGAATGGAGGAATGTTCCAACTTTCTAAAGAACTAACACTTCCAGCAACAAGAGGGACAGCAGTGTAGCCCATCGGTTCTTCAAATTTACCTGGAGACCAGTTTTAAGTCAAGAGATCTGCTATGGTATATATCTCATAGGCTGCATTTAGCAATACCCATCTCACATGCATACAAAACGTTCCAATATATCAGCAAAGTTCCTCACTCGGAGAAGCAGCGGTGCATTTCCCAATACTTAACAAAATGCAAAGTGAGCAGAAGTGCTAGCAGTAGGAGGTGTAACTGGCAGACCATCATTTGTGACCCTGGTATTTTTAATCCGGGTTGTGGTAATATTTAAAAAAACGCAGAAGAAAACATTGCACATAAGGCTCAAAATCTGCCTAAAAATTTCTAAAATGCCATGTAATTGCCTCTACACTTAGGCAAGGTTTCTGTTGCACTTTTGCTACTTCTGCCATGGCCCCAGTTCAGAAAACGCACAGGTACAAGCAACACCTAGGCATATTCCACAAACACTGGCAAGTTGGAGAGAAATATAAAAGCAAATCCCCCAAATCCTATTTTTCATCTGGATTCACTTTAGAGTCTTTCATATCCTGAGATCATCCTTCTCCAGGAATTACATGACTTGCCCTTTACCAGAGCAGTTCACAAATAATAAATGTGTTTCATAACAGAAAGCTGGAAGAGAAGGAAAATAATCGCAGTTGGGTCTTGAATTCCTTTTTCATTTTTGATGAAACATTCAAAATTATATTTCCAACGCTTTTTTTCTAAATTATGAGGAAAAACACTTCATGTTTTATGATAACTCCACTTTTGGGTCATCCATGTGACATGAGCATAAATCACAACCAGGTAAGTAGGACACACAAACACCTTATCTGAAACACCTCAAGCCCAAATTAGGAGGAATGAGTAAGTTTGCTGAGACAAAAGAGGAACTAACATAAATTTTCACCAAATCACTCAGAAAAATGAGGATTTAAAGGTTTGTGATGATTTTGCCACTCTTTTGGTCTATGTTGAGCTCTCTTGATGGAAAATTCACCCAATTTCCCATCACATTTGGCAGGCCCAAGACAGTCACGTAGCCCACATGGGGTTGCGGTAAGAACCTGGGATTTTAGCTTCTTGCCCACTGCACTATAGCACATCAGGCATGTTGAAATGGGACCATCTACTTGTTCGTTAGGTGGAGAAATAGTTTAGCACGATCTGAGAAACCATCTGTAATTTTGGATTCCCATGAAAGAAACTGTCACTGTCAATTACTTGAGCGCTTGTGCATTAATCCAGTATTTTTGCAGGTAGCCAGGTTTGCAGTCCCAGAGCATGAAGCCTTCTCTCTACACAAAACAGTAGCAGGGGCAGTAGAGATGCTTAACCATATCCTCCTAGTGATGCAGAGACTATCCAAACAGCAAAATGTCTGTGCCCACCCTAAAAACCACTAGCCAAAAGGTCTGGCTCCAGCAGCTTGAACAGTCCTGCAATTGGGCTTCAAGTTGTCTGGGGTGTCTCTGCTCACCCTGCCAAGAACATGAGAATTTTGAGCTACTTGTGGTAATGCAATTTTGGGGATGAGGAGTTTCTTGTAAGCCCACTGTCAGACTCACTTCACATGCACTCTTGAAGCTGTCTGAAATGAAATTGTGTGTAGCAGTAATTGTAGATTATGAGCTATATAGTAGAAAGAAAAGTATGACTCTAAATGCCGTATGTATGGGTTACAGTGTGGACAAGTGCATCTTACTTCAGCTGGCTGAACAGTTTAATATTAAGCCTTTTAGAAAATTGTCAGCACTGTATGCGGGTGACAGTTCAAAATGCTCAAGAGTTTATAGGCTGCGATATACGCTGTGGCGTTTTGTGGTAAATATAACCTTTACTAAACACAAACTGGAAAAACTTTCCATAGTAAACAGAACTTCTCTTGTAGAGTTCATAACTACTATTGGTGCCGTATTCATCATCAAATTATATGTATCATTCAGCCAAAGAAATGCTGAGTAAGGTCATCAATTCACTCTAGTTAAAAAAGAAGAACAGAGGGAAGGGTAAATAATATCACAGAAAGGATTCAGAAATCAGCCTTGCCACAGAGAAGTTAAATCCTTTCCACCATTCACATTGCCAACAAATGTTTGTGTTTATCTTTTTCTGTCTTTTGTGCCGTCCTGGATGCAGGGGACGACCGCATCATTGCTGTGGTTATCCAGGAAGCTTAGCCCAGACTCATCAAAGCGAACAGGCTCAATCGCAGCACTGTCTGCTTTGATGAGGCCTCTCACCCGAAGCATCTGGATGGAGCCTCAGACAAGAGATGCTCAGAAAAGGAGTTGGCTGCTTGCCCTGCTGCAGCTGAAGAATTTGAGCAGGCAGAGGGGACGGGGGGGATGGGGGATGCATTATTTCCAGTGGATGGAGAGATATGGCCAGAAGATAGCCCAGATTTGAAGAAGCTTTATCGATGTACAGACTCAGCATGATTACTTATAACAGGAGGTAGGGGCTGGGATAGATTGTCTGGGTTTTGAAAGGTCTTACTCTGTCTCCAAATTGAGTGGCTAAATCTAGCCAAATCTAGGCATGATTTTTTTCTCTTGTGCTGTAACAATTCGTGGAATTTATGGTAAGAGAATCAAACCTAAATCAGGCCCAATTGCCTACCCGGGTTATTCACACTGTGGAGTCACTCACAGAGACAGAGGGTGCACAGATGGGATGCGCAGGGTGCCTGTCAGCCTTTAAATCCAGTCTGCACAGGTTCAAGCAACACAAGGTACAAAAGAGTTATGAACTCTTTCTGGTATCACAGGCCATCGGGTTATGATGCTATAACAGAACCTGGAGACACAGCAAGCAGACGTCAGACCGGCCACAGTGTTCCACATGAGGCATCAAGCACCAATTTACCTGGGAGAAAGAGGCAAGGGCCAATGTTGTAAGGAGGCTGTAACCCATGTATTAGCACTCCCTGGAGCAGCCCGTTCACTTCCACATCACATCACCGAGGTGCACTCACACACAATTGCAATGGCATTTAGTATGTGCTGAGGGTGGACACTGCCCTGACTGGCACAGAGAGGGACACCTGCACCCTCCTTGGTCAGACCCCACAGTCGCGAAGGGCATCTGTGCTGGGCCGTACATACAGGAACAGAAATCTCTCCGATCAGATATTTTCCTCTCTTGTGGAAGCAGTGGGTTGTAGCAACATGTCTCGGCTCTGAGCTAGAGCACGTGGAGCAGCAGGATAACGTATTCAGCTGCTCTCCCACCTCCTCTGCACAAAAGAAAGCAAATTGTCTATTGTTCTTTATATTCTTGCACATCATTTTGAAGAAGACTTACAATCAGTAAGTTGCGTGTTTGCCAGAATTTAAGCACAGCCACGTCTTTTTGCACAGAAGGTGCAACAAGCTGCAATACTTGCGTAAACATGGCCATGACACATACCAAAGGTTCTTCTGAGCTCTGAGAAAGCCTGAAACTTGCTGCTTCAGTACTAGTTCACTGCCTCAGTAATCACCCAGATTTGCGGTAGCTGAAAGAGTTCATCCCCTTGCTCTCTTTCACTCAGTTTCTGTGTTTGCTGCCAATCACTGAATCACCCTACTGCGGACTGCTACACCTTCGGGACCACAGGAGTAAAGCAGTCAAAGCACCGTCTCTTAGTGACTACTCCGGTGTTGCGGGAGAGAAGCAGAAACTGCTTCTGGAAAATGAATTACGTGTAAATAAAGCAAAAAAATAAACTGACCCTTTGAGCTTTTCAGAGCCTGGTATGCTGCACGTGTGGCCATCCTCATCAAAGAGCACGAGTGAAAACATGTGGAGTCTCCCTGTGTCTCAGCCACGGCCTTAACCGGAGACTTCAACCATGTTCAGCAACATGACCTGCCGAGCCCTGCCCAACCTGCCACCAGGAGCCGGCCTTTGCACCTGCCAGTGATTATACATACGCTTCTTTTTCCTGCGGAGCAAAACCCAGAAGGATGAGCCCCAACAGGGGATGTGTAGGAAGTGGGTTATGCGGGAAATGGGGTACTGCCTATCAGGAAAGGAACATTCACCCACCCTTGAACCAGGTAGCTGCCTAGAAGGCAAACAGGGGGCAGATACAAGAGCCACAGATATTCCCCTTCATTGCCCTCACATGCACTATGTCAGAAATAAACGAGCACAACCCTGCTGGTACCTCAGCCAGAGGCAGGAGCATCAGCAATCCAGGTGCCCTCTCCTCCCTGCTGTGCACATACTGGAGGTAGGAAAGTTGTTCTTGGCAGAAATTCAGTGGGCATCTCTGCCTGCGAAGGTCTTCATTGCTGAAGAGGCGAGAGAGCTCCAGGGAGCCTTAAAGTCATTCAAGATTCAGGTAAACAGCTAACTTTTGCAACATGAGATTTAGCAGTACCTCAGAGAACTTAAAGCAGTTCTATTTCTAAATATTTGCTCCACCAAACTCAGTGAAGCTGCTACAGTTTTTATGTCCACTGAGAACGGGGCCAAGGTGGATCTAACCCAGGCTGACACAATCTCGTACACGTATCCTGATCTGGCTGTGATTCTTGCCACTTCAGTCGCACGCAGCAATGGAAGAATTCCTGTCAGGGCATTTTATTGACACACATATCTTACATATTTTTGTCTCCACTGCAGGAGACAGCACCGGGTTAGGCTCTGCAACTGCACACCAACTACAGCTGATCAGCAGAGGAGAAAAAACCCTACCTGTTACAAAAAGACAGTCTTGCAAGCCCTGCAGTCAGCACATGGTGCTTAGGGGGGCTGTGTAAACCTCCAAAACCCAGTCCTTTTTCATGGAGCCTTTGTCTGAGGATCTTGGGAAGGCAGCACAAAAGGGAGAGAGTCTGGTGCTGTTACAAAAAAGAAACCTTGAGACCAAATGATTTCCAAGACAGCAAAATCTAGAAGACAGCCTTGGGTAGATAGATAAATATGTGAAATATTGCCCCGGTAGCTGAGCTTGAGGGTCTCAGAAAACCACCGTTTCCTCAATTTCCTTGTGCTTCCCCTTCCCCTTGCACCGGCACTCGGCCCCTCTGGCCACAGGCTGTCCTGGCTCGGTTCGGGGAGCCAGCAGAGCAGTATTGGCCCTTCTGGGGGTGGACTGCAGGGGAGAGAGGTAGTTTTGCAGCAGTTCCACTCTCTTTTGTAGTTCAGGAGGAAGGAAGCGATGCAAAGATGCTGCTGGGGGAAGAGATGCAGTTGGCCGTGAGGGGCAGAGCCACGGCAGCAAGCCTCACCTTTAGAAACCAGAGAGAAAATGTTTCTCTCTTCTGTATTGCTTGCACTTTAACATCACCAGTCCCTGGGTTTTACTCCTCAGGATTGCTCTTTATTCTCCTTAGCAGCCATGTTATAAACTCTGACAGGCTTTTAACAGGGCTTGGCTGCACAGGATGTTCCTCAGACCTGCAGTCGACATTGTCTCCTGGCCTCCTGCTGCGCAAGCTGAGCAGCTTTGGCAGGATGCTGTCCTAGCCCATCGCCCTTTCCTCTGACATCAGTTTTCTTCTCAGGAGCAGGCTGTGTTATATATTCAAGGAGCAGAGTCAGAGAAGGGTTTAGCTATACAAAGATTGGATGAGGATCTTAATGTTTGCCAACCTACGTGTCAGGTAGTAGGGGACTCTTCATGTGTCCAGTAGCTGAACAGTGGATGGGCATACCCCTCCATCCTTTCTCAGGGCTCTTAAGCTGTGTGAATGAAATGCACAAGTGTAGAATTCATGTAAATGTCATTAAAAAATCCAAAGCTGAGCTGAATCCCAGCCAAGCAAACCAAGTCTGTGCAGCTTTGTTTTGAGGAGGGCAAGGAAAAGAAAATAGAGATGGGAGGTTTTTCAGAAAAGATTCTCCCAGAAAGTTTATCACAATTTCAGTTTTTGGTGGGGAAGTCACAGCTACAAAAAGGACCTCTGTCACACAATCTCAGCATTTGTTTTCAGAGCAAAATGGACAAATATTTTCCCCCATCAGCATAAATTAATAGCATATATGTCTTGTAAGAAGATGGTGCGTTTGAGCAGAACAGCGTGTTTTTTTCATTCATAATAAAGCAGTGGAACATTTTCAAACCTCATGAAAGAGTCATTTCTGGGTGGGCTCTAGTATTGGACAGAGATTAAGACACATCTTTGCTATAGCCAAGCCTGCACTTGAGGATTTCAGTTCTGTGTGATTTAGTGCCATAATCCACCTCCATCTCTTCTCTCTGCTTTACAGTTTCCTCCCTTCCAGCTGCACTGTATCCTGTCCTCTGCACAGTAGCTGGCGGTCCCTTAGTGCCCTTGTCATGGTTTCAGCTGGGACGGAGTTGGCTTTCTTGCCAGCAGCTGGTGTGGTACTGTGTTTTGGATCTGGGATGAGGATGATGTTGATAACGCACTAATGGTTTTAGTTATTGCTAAGCAGTCAAGGCCTTTTCTGCTCCTCATACTGCCCCGCCAGCGAGTAGGCTGGGAGTGCACAAAAAGTTGGGAGGAGACACAGCCAGGACAGCTGACCCCAACTGACCAAAGGGATATTCCACACCATATGACATCACGCTCGGTATATAAAGCTGGGGGAAGAAGGAGGAAGAGGGGGAAGTTCAGAGTTATGGTGTTTGTCTTCCCAAGTAGCCATTATGCATGGTGGAGCCCTGCTCTCCTGGAGATGGCTCAACACCTGCCTGCTAATGGGAAGTGGTGAATTAATTCCTTGTCTTGCTTTGCTTGCGTGCACAGCTTTTGCTTTACTTATTAAACTGTCTTTATTTCAATCCACAAGTTTTCTCACTTTTACTTTTTTGATTCTCTCTCCCATCCCACCAGAGGGGAGTCAGCCAATGGCTGTGTGGTGCGTAGTTGCTGGTTGGGGTTAAACCACAACAGCCCTCCAGCTCACTAGGCTTTTACTCGCATGCCTGTACCCAAAGAGGGACAGCTGCTGGCGCTGCTGGCACTGCTGCAACATGAGGGTTCATGGGCACTTTTTCTGCCCCAAGCCTCTTGCCCAAGAAAGCACTGATGCCAGCAGGTTCATGGGGAGCTCCATGTTTGGTATACTGACAGGGTAACTTGCATGCACCACATGAGAGCCCCAGCACTGCCAGCCATGGAGGTGGACCAGAGCTTGAGCTGTCACAATGCACAAGCTGCTGGCTGCAGCACTTCTGCTGATAAAAGAGCATTCGTCCTTTACCCACACGTGTGCCAGGATTTACCTTTCAGCAAACAGGTCAGCCCCCGTGGCTCACCAAATCTCGGCCACCTGGAAGAGCTAGCAGGGCTGGGGCGGACGTGGACTATCTTCCACCCATCTTTTCTCTTTCCCCTTCATAGGCACACTTTCTTGACCAAGGATCTTCCCAAACTTGTATATTTGTACAACTCTGATGCTTCCCCCACTTTGCAGGATGTTCAGAGGAAGGCATCAGCACAGGTACGTGTGTTCACCTCCTACATTCAGGTGCACAGATTAACCACCTCTACCGCATTACTGCTTTAGACATTGTACATGACACATTTGATGCGGACTCCATCAATAAACCGTTTGCAGCACAACAAAACTTCATGGCTTTCACCACCAGGGAACACCAGGACACTCAAGAAGACAACTGTCACTATGGTTACTGATCTGAAACCCAGTGAAGCCAACAGCCAGCCATCCCCCTCTGCCGGTCCCTGAGAAAGGATAAGACTTTGAAGCTTACTGTGAAAGTGATAAAACTTAGCGGGGAAGACGACAAACAGCCAGAGAACTTCCCGTCTCTGCAAAGGGCACTCACTTGGTCATCTCTGCCAGTTCCCACAGCAGCAGCTTCACAGAGGGGAAAAGAGCAGTCTCTGGTAATTAGATCTCAGACCATTCACATGTCCAAGCCAAAACCTTGAATTTCATTCCACACATTGATAAGGCACACCAAAACCTCAGCAACCGATGCCATGCAAAAATCCAAATAAGCAGACTGAAGCCATGGGTGCTGCTGAAGAAAAACCGTGCTCATCTTTAAGACCATATTCACTTTTTGGAGTTAGGGCAGAAGGGAAAGAAAACAATTAAGCAACAAGGAAGGTGGCTGATAGTTTAAAATAATATTATTTCTAACAATATGTCAGGTTTTTCAGAGAAACAATACTTTTCTTAGCAAACTGCTTCTTGGTGAGCTTTTACAACAGGAGCAGAAGGAAGGCCATTGGACCACATCCCACCACCCTCTGGGATCATGCAAAATGAGGAGCATTGTTGCTCAAGGCCTTGGGTAAGGGAAGGCTTCATAGTCTTTTCCTCCCATCTTAACTCACAGCATCAGAGAGCTTCTTGCCCACTGCTGCTGATCCTGCACACTGCAAGAGCTCCGAGTTCAGCTGAGCGCTGGTAACTCCTGGATCCCTCCCCAGAAATCTCTTCCTCTACAAAAACAAGTTCTTTGGAGGGGTTGGACTAGATGATCTCCAGAGGTCCCTTCCAACCCTGACTATTCTGTGATTCTGTGATTCTGTGATTTAGAGAAGCAGCAGGACCCAGGAGATAAAAAGCTGGTCTGGCTAACAGAAGACTGGGGGTCCTATTCACAGATGCATTTCAGGTACCAGTGCAAAATAATTAGTTTTTCTGAGCAGTCAGTCGCATTGGCAAGAACAAAGGCTAGAGCAGAAAGTCAAAACTTCCTTGCTGAGTTTGGGTAACTTCAGTTTACACAAATTTATAATTTTTATTTAATTTATATAGGGGGACATAAATTTTAAGAGCAGATAGAGAGTCTTCAAAGGGGCTAAACTACTCTGTTTCAGATATTCTTGCTTTCTGTTTGCATATCACAGCCAATTATTTCATTGTCATGAAACTGTAAAGAAAAAGAAACAATAAAGAAGTTTTTTAAGATGATATAAAAACATCAAAGCAGCAATATAAAAGTATTTCTGAGGTTCTGTTGAATTCAAATCAAACCAGACTCAGCAGTTGACATTGCTCTGCCATGTTAGGATGCAAAGTGAATGTTGTTCCCTGTACACGTTTCCCTTACAGGGCTTGACCTCCAACAGCAAGATTTTCATACATATAAATGCAGCCTCCACTAGCCCTTCCATCCAGCCCTTACCTTCAGGATTATTTCCTGCTGTTTTTCAAGCAAACCAACTGCAAATACTGAACAGACATGTTCGTTCAGGCTGTATTCACTGCACATTAGCTTACACTTTAAAGAAAATTGGTGCCAATGGAATTAAGTTGGAAGATCATTACTGCGGTCCCAAAAAGACCCACCAGAGCTGTCAGCAGGTGAAGGATCTGCTAAAGAGACAAGGAGTAATATTGAGACTGCTAAAGAAATTAGTTTTTGCAAGATTTTCGAAGCATAGAAAAGATGTCTGGAGCAAACACCTGTAACAGAATGGAAGAGAAATAATGATAGGACAAGGTCAATGCAAGGAAAAATGAGCTTCACTGTGAAATCGCACCTTAGCCCAGATAAATTGATTTTCTTGTGTATGTATAAGATATATTAAATAGCCATCCCAAGACCTTAATGGAAAAAGCAGTGTCCTTGTTTACTGAATCCCTGAAAAAAATTAATCACCCTGACATTTTGCAATTAAAAAATAATAATAATTGGGGGGGGGAGGGAAATTAAGATAGCTGAAGGCATGGTTTAATTTGTCAGCAACTTTAGCCCAACAGAAAAAAAACAAAATATATTCTGGCAAGGGGAACAAACAAACCTCTTAAAGGAAGTTGTTTCTCAAGTTGTATATTCATCTGTTAAGAATACAGTATCATTACAGCAGGGAGCTGAAAGCAGAATTTCACTAATTTCATGAGTTTACAAAGCAGTTGGTGCCTCCAGAACTGCTCATTGTGCCATTATACTTTCTTGCTCAATTATTACTCTTTTTAATTACCTCCTAATAGAGCGCTTAAAAAAAACCCAAACCAAACAAACCTCCTAGTGTAGGAATAAAGTACTTGGGACTGTTGAAGCCACATCTTGAGAACTCTGTTCAGTTTTGGGCCCCTCACCACAAAAAGGACGTTGAGGCGCTGGAGTGTGTCCAAAGAAGGGCAACGAAACTGGTGAGGGGTCTGGAGCACAAGTCTTATGAGGAGTGGCTGAGGAAACTGGGGTTGTTTAGCCTGGAGAAAAGGAGGCTGAAGGGAGACCTTATCGCTCTCTACAACTACCTGAGAGGAGGTTGCAGAGAGGTGGGAGTTGACCTGTTCTGTCAAGTAACAGGTGACAGAACAAGAGGAAATGGCTTCAAGTTGCACCATGGGAAGTTTAGATTGGATATTAGGAAGAATTTCTTTACTGAAAGGGTCATCAGGCATTGGAACGTGTTACCCAGTGTAGTGGTGGAGTCCCCATCCCTGGAGGTATTTAAGGGTCGTGTAGGTATCGTGCTTAGGGACATGGTTTAGTGGTGGGCTTGTCAGTGTTAGGTTAATGATTCCACTAGATGATCTTACAGGTCTTTTCCAGTCTAGGAGATTCTGTGATTCTGTGAAAGGGAAAAAATTTCAGAGATGTTAGCTCCCCTTCTGCCTCCTCCTGCAGAAATATTATGTTAAAGAAACTCAGAGCCAGGACTGGTGGGAAGTCTCCAGTCCCGAGAAACTTTGTGGTGGGCCCCCACTGGAGATATCAGTCTTACATCTCAGGTCAGAGAAGGGTGGCATCTGCCACCCCCATCCAAACGTTACCCTCTCCAACCCATGGCCAAGACAAATGGCAGTATGGCTGCTCAAAACACCCAACAGCCTCAAAAATCCCCTCTGGAGGAGGCCTTCCACAAAGAAGGATTATAACCAAAGAATGTTATAACCCCACAGGTGCCCAGCAGCCACCTCTGCCTTGCCCCACATCTGTCCTGCCCCACCGCTGTCCCAACATGGGTCCCACTGTAGATCCCCTCCACCGGCACATCCTCTCCAGCTCTCCTTGTGCAGGGAGGCAGTGAAATGGGGGAGGCTTTAGCATGGAACAATTGTTTATATCTTTGTGCAGGAGAAATCTGGGATTATTTATGGAAATTCAGATGTTACTAAATAACAGATGCTCTTCTGAGAAGGAAAACTTCTTTTGTTTTGGGGGGCAGAGGGGTGTGAGGGGATTATTTTTTCTTAATGTGGTTTAAAAAAGAGAGCTGAATGTTTGCTCCAGGATATAGAGGAACTACATTGAAATAAAACAAATGTTTCTTGGTGCATGCATTTCATGCAGTATCTACCATCCCTGGACTTTGTGGACACCCCAGCAAAACATGAGAAAAACAAGATCTCCCTCTTAATTGCCAAAAAAATAAACAAAAATTAACTAGGACTTTATTACCAGTTTCGTCTGTGCCTTGTAGAGAAAACTTGGCTCCCTCTCATGCTATTGGTCTGCTAAGCATGGCAGAAGAAAGGGACACAGATATAACAAGTAAAAAATTACAGCTACACTGAAATCAAGGACATCACGTTTAAAACTTCAACAATAAAAATGCAGAGTTCAGCAGAAGATGGTAACCCCAGCTAA
This sequence comes from Ibidorhyncha struthersii, assembly GCA_013398815.1. Taxonomy (NCBI): domain Eukaryota; kingdom Metazoa; phylum Chordata; class Aves; order Charadriiformes; family Charadriidae; genus Ibidorhyncha; species Ibidorhyncha struthersii. Next base: position 158,743 of record VZSZ01009362.1, on the reverse strand, counting down.
TTCCTCCAGCTCAGACATATCAACTTGTCCTCCGCAGGATCAGCACAGCCATTCTCCAAGTTTGCTGTGTAAACACATATACCACAGTTCTTACTTTGTCTTCTTGTTCATGGTGGTGGTTTCAGACAAATGCTTTCCTGTTGGATACCGTATTCCAAAAAGAATTATTTTTGCATGTGTTTTTCAAGCTCTCTTTTCATGGAAGCTTACTTTGGTTTATTTTTTCTATGATTTGAAATTCTACCTATTGCATCACCTCTAAACAAATGCAGCACACTGTAAAGCAAGACTTAGGTTGTCCCTAGCTCTTCCAGAAGGGATAGTATAAGCATATGTCAAACCCAAAAGCCAGGACCCACACTGAAACATATCTTTGTCATATTTATAAGGTAATAATGGCTGGATCCAATCAGACTGAATAAAACAACCAGGTTTAGTGATTCAGTACGTAGATTTTATAAACAGAAAATATCACATAACATTGAGACCCAAATCCCTCAGCCTTTCCTCATATGAAAGATGTTCCAATCCCCTAATCATCTTTGTAGCCCTTTGCTGGACCCTCTCCAGCAGATCCCTGTCCTTCTTGAACTGGGGAGCCCAGAACTGGACGCAGTATTCCAGATGCGGCCTCACCAGGGCAGAGTAGAGGGGGAGGATGACCTCCCTCGACCTGCTGGCCACACTCCTTTTGATGCACCCCAGGATGCCATTGGCCCTCTTGGCCGCCAGGGCACATTGCTGGCTCATGGTCATCCTGTTGTCCACCAGGACTCCCAGGTCCCTTTCCACAGAGCTGCTCACCAGGAGGTCGGCCCCCAACCTGTACTGATGCCTTCAAATACTTGAAGGGAGGATGCCAGGGGGATGGAGCAGTCTTTTTTCAGTGGTGCCCATTGATAGGACGAGGGGTAATGGGCACAAGCTTGAACATAGGAAGTTCCATCTTAACATGAGGAGGAAATTCTTTACTTTGAGGGTGGTGGAGCACTGGAACGGGCTGCCCAGAGAGGTTGTGGAGTCTCCCACTCTGGAGACATTCAAAACCCGCCTGGACGCTGTCCTGTGCAACCTGTTGTAGGTGACCCTGCTCTGGCGGGGGGGTTGGACTAGATGATCTCCAGAGGTCCCTTCCAACCCTGACGATTCTGTGATTCTGTGATTCTGTGAAATAACCCAAAGATTCTTTGTCCACAGAGCAAACATTTGAGCAAAGCTAAGGATGTTTAAAAGGATGGTGCAGTGTGGATCAACACATGGATCTGCTTTGAAGAAACTGTAGCTAATTTCCTCCAACACTTCCAAGTCATTCTTGAGGATACATGCAGTGGCATCTTTTATAAACATCTTTTTTGTTTTTAAAATATCTTCATTGACAAAATCATCACTTTTTAGTGGAGTATGCATTGATTTAGTGGGTGTTGGTGATTTAGAAGTTGCCAACTAACAAAACCATCAGCCTAGACCTTGCGAGACTCCAGTCTAAAAATTCGAGTCTGCTCTGTTGCAGATTTCTAGAGTGACAAAATCAGATTTAGGACTTGTCTACATTGTGAAATCTATCCCCAAATCAGCACAGGCCCAAAGCAGGTCATCTCTACAGCAGGATGTATTCAAGGCTACCCTATAGTGCCTCCAGACTAAGCCTATTCACCTGCAGTTTCCCTGCCTGCACTCTGAGATGCTCACACACACAATCACTGCCCAGCAGTGGGTGGAAAGCACAAACTGAGCCATAATGGGATGTTTGGGTACCTCTCAACTCGCACCACTACCTCTACTGATTGTCACCTTCCTTCCACACCACTCTTCCCGCACGGCTGCAGCAGCCACCTCCAGAAGGCTAAGCCATACGACCCTCGTTCATTATACCCTTCCCCTTTCCACAGGTCAGGCTGGGCTTAACAGCTTCTGCAGGTGTGCCAAAACGTCTCTTTCCAGTCTGCAAATTCACAGTAATGTTTACTCCTCTTCACGGCTACTGTGAGAGCAGATATACTAATGGATGCAAAGCATCAGACCTTATGGCCTGCATAAAGGGCTGTGTAAGGAACCAAGGAGATCTGGGCCCCCAGGTGCAATATCAAACCATACTACACGGAGATTACATCTTTTTTCCTATGGTGTTTTTTTCCTGTGAACTTTTTTCTCCAGCATTGTCAATCCAGCAGTTTTTACTAAGTACATCTTTAGGGCAGAAAAAAAGGCAGCAAAGCAAAAAGTTCTCACTGAGATGGAGGAACGTACAAAAAAAAGTTTGTAAGTGAAATTTTTGTAGAGAAAAAAAGAATTATTTTATCAAAAGCCGGGGTGATGAAGAGCAAGGAAGCCTTTCACTAAGACATCCAGGTTCTCTGTAGCTCCAGTTTGTAAAAACACCACACTGTCTACTCGCTCAGCAAAACCGTCCCTAGGCAGGTGGAAAGTACAGCCCACAGCAGAGCAGCAGTGAGCTGGCATGGCAGGACAGGGCTGCAGGAGAACAGAAGCCGTCACAGGCACCACAGTGCTGCCATCCCTCCCATTGCTCTAAGGACGACCGTAGGAACCAAACTATGTGAGACGCCAGCTTCCCTACAAAGCTACTCCACCAGGGAAGGAGATTCAGGACTTGTTGGTGTGATCTGCATGGGACCACACAGCAAAAGTAAAAATTAAAAGGCATGAAGAAAAAGAAGAAAAGCCCACACGATCAATGCCTTTTTCAGATCCAAAAAAACCCAACCAACAGGACTGCTATACAGATCGCCCAACACAACACATTAGCATCCTCCATCTAAGCCAGTCGTGCTTTTTCTCTGTCTTCTTTTTTTTTTTTTAATAAATCATTATGATCATCACACACCCCATTTAATCATGTACCACAATCATCGTGTCATCGCCACTCATTCTGGCAGTGCAGGACATAACCCATGACAAGAGGCTGAATTACTCAGATTTCACTGCAGTGACTACAGCAGAAACACAATAGGGGAGAATTCTGCCCAACATCACCATTTGTAAAAGTTACATGGCTGCTTTTAAAACAACATATGAATTCAAGAGATTTCTCAACTATGTGTTTCTCAATGTTTCTGCAGAGTGGGTGTCATGTAAAGGTACAGGCTTTCATCTGGCTTTAAAAGGTAGACAATTGGGGAAACAGTACGTGGCTACATCTGTCAAAATGAAAAGCGATGCACAAAAATGATAGCGGAGACTTCCCTGTTCTTCCTGAAAAGGCTGAAGCATTAATACCTCTAAATTTAAACTTTGTCAAAATCCAAAATACACCAGGTTGTTAGCAAGTATTAGGTAAATAATGACACACACCAAGATAATCAAACTACATCAAGATGGCCAAAGAGCTGTTTTCAGGAATGGATTACATTAAAATGGGATAATAAAGTACAGCTCATGAGATATACACTTGCTCTGCCTCTTAAATTATGCATTTGAGGTTCATCCTAGTGCACTAGCTTGAGTTGAAACCTTCAGGATGGTAGGGGTTCTCAAAATATATGTTGGTTGTAGGAAAAGAGACAGCAGCAGCTCTTGCAGTCATATTGGTTTCTGCTAATATGGAGTGTCCTCGTCCTAGCAAGTATTCGCTGATTGTAGTAAACATGTCTTGATTACTGAAAAAAAAAGATCTTAAATTAAAATACAATAGGTATATTAAGTACTCTTTCTTAGTAGCAACAAATCAGGAATATCAAATCCTGCCAGCTGTTACATATGTGCTTCATTGTAAATTCATCAGTAATCCCAAATTAAGCACATGCAGAAGTGTTGAAAGGATTGGGGCCATCAGAGCGTTATCCTCCAAGTACTGACAACCTAAGTAATGTGCTAGCTTCAGCTAGACTACTCAGAGTTGTGACACGGACCGCAGGCATGAGGCAACTGCAGCATCAGACCCCGGTTTAGGACTGGATACTGACACCCTTACAGCTAAGATGTAAGATTACCAAGTAATGTCCTTGGCACTTACTCAGCAAGCATATAAGTGCATGCATAACTTCAAGACTTCAAATAGTCTTGATTCCATTAAAGCAACCGCAGACTTAATTTTTAGACCAGACAAGATTTTTAGTGAACAAGTATTGCGTATAGACTATATACAGAGTAAAGTATTTCTCGACTTGTGAGTGGCAGGACCTAGCTTCAAAGTAAGTGTTTTCCATGTAAATATAAAGCATTATTATAAATCACCATTTTTAATATAGATCATTTTAATAAGCAACAAGCAAAAAGGTATTGAGTTTTATAGCATGGTAGTACCTTAAATACAGAACAACAAATAGTTCCCATCTCTGCAAGCTTATGGTCTAGACAAGAGCAGAGGCAAGTAAAAACCAAGAATACCTTACGGTGGGAGGAGGAGACAGTTAAAGTAATTGAATTCAGAATTAGATATTATACCTAGATTAAGACATGTAATGAAAACGTAATTGGATTAGCGGGAAAAATACTTGGATTTAAGATGACAGGCCTTTTACTATAAACCTGTCAAATATACCAGCCTGGAAATGGGAATCTCTTAATTGTTCTGAGCTTAAAAAATAAGCATTAAAAAATTAAAAACAGACATTTGAAGCGGTTTTTGCTTTTAAACTGAGCGTGAGGCAACAGCAGACTACTTTCATATTCTAGAAGTATTTCATTTATTGGTTCCCTTCCCTTAAGTCCACTTGAATATTCAAGTATTTGTATGAAGGATAATGGTTTTATTCAGTACACTGCCATGGGGCTGGTGACATGTGTATCTACTTAGGCCACGATGACATTTTGTATTGTTACAGGATGAGAAAAACTAAACAGGCACCCCTTAGATCTCTGTCCCTTGCTGTGAGAGAAAAATCCCATGAGAGCCATCAAACACAATGTGGACTTAAAATAGCAAATTAGTAATCAAAATTATCCAACACATTCGTCTTCAAAATGAACACTGAATGCACGCCCTGCCTCTCCCTGCAGAGACAGAGGATCGGGGGGCTGCTGATGATGGAGGGCTTAAGAACATGAATCGGGTGCAAATTTGTCAAGGAAGAGAGCAAGGGCAGAATACTCTATCACAGAGACCAGCTCTTCTTTCTCTGCATGAGTGCTTCTATGAGACCATTTCCGAGGAAACCCTACCTATAGAACTAGGATGAGGAAAAGAAATGTTTGTGGCATTGCATAACAAAAGGCAGGTTTGCTAGTTGATAAGAACATAGCATTCCTCAAATGAGTCTTGGTCCCAGGGAAATGTGGGAAACACCATTTCACTTTGCCACGTTTTGTAATGCAGTCTATGAACAGAATGAGATTTTCAAGAACATCTATGACTCAGCTGCTCCCACTGTGAAACTGGAAAATATGCAAAAGTCTTGGTTCCCTACATATTGACAGTCCAGTTCCGGTCAGGGAGAGGGGAATTTCAAACGTCTTCACAATTGTGTCAGGAAATAAGAACAGGCAGATATCCAAGGATCACAACAGCACGCTTTAAATAAACAATCCTGGTCCACCTTCTACTTGACTGATAGCAAATTGTCCTCTCTTTTTAAAACAGTGCTGCCTCAGTATCACTTTTGTACAAAAATGACAACTCTGCACCCTACTGCAAAACAAAATGGCATCCCTAACCGCAAGACAAAAGTGTATTTCTAGACTAAAGAGCTCATGATCCAGGTTTATAACAAGGCAACAAAAACACAGAATAAATGGAGTGGGAGGGAAGAAGCATTTTGAAAGCACAGTGAGACAGACAGATTTTCACTTTCCAATTACCTGGACCCTTCCAGATGACACCACTTAGGATGTAACAGCTGGAGTTAACCTGTGGGGCAGGTGCGCTCCCTGAACCCTCCTGCCTGGCATGTTAGAGTGAGGCAGACTAAAGGAAAACATCACAGGTTCCACAGCGCCCTCCTGAGAACTGGCCGCTGGTGGAGAGTGGGCCTCACAGGGGACAGTGGCAACGTACAAGACAACAAGTATGCTCAAAGCCACTGAGTCACTGGTAGAGGTCTGCTTCAAGCACCATTCAGCCTTGCTCAGGATCACACGTTCAAGGGAAAGGGAAAAGCTGCAGACTGACAGATTTGCTCCTCTTGCGAGGCATAATGGGCAAAGTATGCTTGAAGTGTAAGGAAATGCAGAATACGGAGGCTGACCCTTTGGCAGAGCTGATTTTAGTTCTTTTGGGGGACTGTGGGAGAGCTAAACACATGGCAGTGACAGGCAGAGCACTGCTAAGTCACAAGGAGCCTTGAGCTAATGACCAGGAGCACGTGCTTACTGTGTGGAGAAGGTCGTTCAGTGATTCTCACGGGCAAGAAGGTCAGCATGAGAGGCAGCGATGCAGCAGCAGATTTCAAAAGAATAAGGTGAAAGCAACTTTTTTTCCCCTAAAAATGCTGCTGCAGTAACAAGCCACCCACCTATTTCACAGACAGATAAGCACCCTTCACACAGATCTGTCAGACTCTGCCTTCTCTACGTCCCCCAGCCCATCACATGCCTTAAGTCTAAGCCAGCTTTAGGCTTCTGTTCACATCACAATGCAAAACCAAGATGTGCCTTCTCTGAAAAAATAATAATCCCCACAGCAGGGAGCCACCCACACCATCACCCATCATGATTTCCCTAAGGCTCCAAAGCTACTTTCCATCTTACTAAAACCTAGTGGTGTGCAGAAGCTCACCCCACCCTTTAGCCCAAGGACTCCCTCTCCAATCACAAACATCTGGTTATAAAGCGTTTTGGCTGCTACTTTGTGCTAAAAGTTAACAGGTTTGGTAAAGTACTATTAAAAACACCCGTACCAGTTTGCGTGCATTTCTCTCTAAAGCCATTAACTTGAGGCTTTGGTTTTGCTCCTGATTTTGCTGTTTGTTTTACATGGTTTCGTCTAGAAACCACTCTTCCCACTCTCCCGCAACCCTAAATCTCCACTCTGCTCCTACCTGTTTCCTGAAACCCCAGCTCAGAAAATCGCAAATCCTTTCCTACTAGTACCCGCTTTTTAGGACCTTGTGAGGAAACCAGCCCACCCCACAACCGCTTCCAGCCTGCATGTAACTCAGCTGATCGACAGTGAGTTTAAGACCTCTCCAGCCCATGGAGATATAGAGCAGGGAGCGCCCCCACCCAAGCCTGTGCAAGTCCTTGACAAACGTACCATAAGGAGATGTGTTACGTTAAATGCCTGTCAGACTTTTCTCCCACTGTGGAGCCCACCAGCCCAAGTCACCAGTGTTTCTCTGGAGTCCCACCTGACGGCTTTAGGCAGTTCACGGTATGTCCCTCCAGATGCGCCTGCACCACATGTGGACTGTTTCAGCCCTATGGAAATAAAACTGCTTACTCCATTAGAAAAGGGGTTATGGTCTTTTTTACTAGGAAAAAAAAAGACCCTTAGGAAGTCTTAATAGATATATCACTATAAAGGGAGGGTGAAAGTGGATCAAAGGATTTACTGAATGAATGTGTCGTGAGATGTTAAGAAGAGAGCACAACAGGAAGCAAATAACTCACAGAGGTGCTGGCAGTGTCTGCAATGCCCCTCGGCACAGGAATAACCCAGAAAGTGTGAAACAAATCTATAAGGGGCTAGAAGAGAAGTACCGTATATCAGTGCATGAGTGGGGAACGGGAAGATGGCAAGGATCATTCTGCTACTAGCCAGCTTTGTGAAATTGTTCTACCACAGCCTGGCAACCCGCTGTTGGATCTGGCTGATTGCTACAGCCAAAGTTCCTCCAGAGTTTATAGTGAGGCTTCTGTAAACAAATGCTTTTCCAGTAAAACCCATATAAACAAGCCATCCGCTAGCACACTCTTCCTTCCAACAATTGTACACTGTCAAGTGGCATGTGAGCTCCAAAAAGTTACTCATTTTCAGAAGCGAGCAGCATTGCTTCGCCTGTCCCCTTTCAGCTTCATTTTGTGAACTGAAATCGGTTTCACCTACCCCAGGGCAAGTCAGAGCTGACTCAAGGCCAGAGACTTTTGTTGGCACACAAGACAATGGCAATTCTCGCAACAGGGAGAAAATATCTACAGGCACTGGAAATCTAACACAGCAAGAGCAGCACTTTTTAAGCTACTAAGAGCTGATATTTCTGCCATGTAAGAGTAGTACTAGCTGTTCTACAGTATTTATTGGTTCTGTTAATAAATGTAGATTTGGAGCCACATCCTCATCAGACAGAAGCAATATAAGCAATTATGCCTCATGACTCTTAAAATAAAGAAGATGAATATAGCAGTTTCTCTAAACGCAAACCTAATTGGGACAGAACAAAAATATATCAGAGAGAGAAACTTCATCTGGATATCAAGGTCAAAGCTAGAGTCTGCTGTTTTTTTCTCCTGCAATATCCCCATGTGTCATGCTTTGGGACAGGACACCATGTTTGGAGAAGGAACAAAACGTTTTCCTGAGTGTTGATGTTAAATCTTGAGCTAGTCAGGAGTCCCTGAATAAAAGGCAGCTATTAGAGGATTCTTCTGTCAACTCTATTGTTTAGCACAGCAATCAGCAATCAAAGTATTGCTAGACCGCAAACCCTGCTTGCAGTCTCAGGGGAACCAGGAGTGGTATTCACCGGGGCTTTCTTCAGCTGCTCAAAAAGCCAAAACCAACGCTTCCATCTGTAACCAAACCGCAAATACTGTATGTCATGTGCAGATCAGTCAGAAGATGACACACAATTCTTATGTGTGCTTCAACATTGAGGTGCATTTTGTACTCAGATCATATTATGCTTTTCAAGATTATGCTCTTTTGCTGAACAACAACTTTTAAGCTAGAATTGATGCATATTTTACTAAACTAGCTGTGTTCATAAAATACCTATTTAACTCCAGCAACAGATATTTCAGTGCAGTAACAGAGGGCTATGTTAAAAGCTGGTAATGATTTATAAGGCAGCAGAGCCACAACGACCGAGAAAACAGTCACAAAAGGGACCTCAGAAGATAATCAGATTCACCTTTTGTCCCTGAGACCTTCTTGGTGTCATTCCTGACTGACATTTTTCTGAGCTAGTCTTGCACCAGACTTTATTCCAGTGCTCCCCAGGCCATTAATTCTAGTATTTCACTGTCATTGCTGTTAGAAAGTTTTCTAATATCTAGCCTGCACCTTTGTTGCTGCAGTTTTAAGCCCTTTGTAGCTTACCCATATTCACTAGAGACCTGGAGAAAAAGTTACTCCTTTCTCTTTTGCACTAGTCACTTAAACACTTCAAAACTGTAATCCTGTCTCCTCTCAGTCTCCATTTCTTTAAGATAAGTAACCCCAGTGTTTGAACACTTTTTTGCAGTTCCTATAATATAGTTTTGTTGGTTTTCTTTTAATCCAGTCATTTTTTCCTTTTTTTCTGAACCCCTGTCATTTTTGTTTAGGTGAAATGCCCCAGACCAGACACAGTACTGCAGCTGAATCCTAACCATTTTGGAACAGAGCAGGAGCTTTTTTTCACACATCTTGCAGGCAAAAACTAGTTTACAAATCAAAGTACGAAGTCCACCTCTTTTGAAAAAACACAGCAATCATGACTTCCTGTTCTAATTGTGACACAAAACAACCTTTAGATACTTTTCTGAAAGAACTGCTATCTAACCAGTTGTTCTTATCCCATTTCTGTAGCTCTCACGTATACTACCCCGGATTTATAATAGCAACTACTACTATACTACTGAATCCAAACCCAATGAATTCAATCCCATTCCCTCAGGCCATTTCTCCAAGCCCATTCTCCCAGCACCCCCTTAGTTAACCCAATCCCTCCATTACATTCCTACCTCCAATCAGAAAAACAGTCCTACAGGCTTATTCATTCAAAAGTAATGGCAAAGATCTCCTAGCCACAAATCACAATTATGGTGGAGTTTTTGTCTACAATAAGGAAAAATTTAAGCCAAACACAAATGAAGAAAAATGAATGAGAAGGAAGATAAGAAACTTATGGGTAGCTGGCCTTTTTCACAGACCCATATTCCTACCAAAAGTCTGATAACATGGAATGTGGCATGCTAGGTAAGGAAACGAGGTTAAATGCTCAAGAGTAAGTGCCATAGGCACAGACAACAGGGGTGGAAAATCTATCTCTCTCCAGGAACAATAAGAAGAGAAAAATCCTATCTCCAGATTACAATGAAGAAAAAGGTTTTTTTCTAAATGTCTTGCATATTCTAACCATGAAGCAGTAAAAGTCAGACAATTTAAACCTGTAACCTGTTGTGAATATGACCACTCAAGCATGGAGGAATAACCTGGCAGCTGATAAAAACAAAGACGTGCATGATTTTGTTTATTCCTGAGACAACTATTCTACTACATAGCTGCGCATGGAGGAACAGCAGAATTAAATTATCCAGATGAATGTTGCAGACAATGTCAAAGACAGAGGAACCTCAGATCTGAAAGCCATAAGAAGATCTTTTTTTTCTTATAGCTCAGCTGCCATCTGGAAAACCTCGTGGTACTATCAGCCATGTTGGAAAACTTTGAGACACTTACTGGGCAGAAGCCTGTAATCCCATGACTTTGAATAGGGCCTTTCTCAAACATGGTCACTTGACAAGAGGTGTCTGTGCACTATAGGGAATGCCCAAAGCTAAAAGCAAAAGTCAGGCCTCATCAACAGTTTAAACTAGTTGTTTCAGGGGCAGAAAGACTAGGGATACACAATCTCATCTTTTGAGTCCTCATTGTCCAATACAGATGCAGGGTCCACATGAAACTCTTCTTATCATCCGGGATCTGAAGACATCTTTACCGATGGCACCAGTGCTTATACTCTGACCTCTCCCTAAATGTCAATGGCAACATTTCTCTCTCCTCCATGTGTCCAAACTTCCAGAGAAGTAAAAGCTTTCTGATTACCACTGACTTTTCAAATTCGGTTGAAACTGGCCACTGGGTTCAAAAGAGGGTGGGAATATTAAGGGAACATACAAGAGGACATGTAGATCTTCAGACTATGCAGATAATATTTACTTGGGTTTGATGAGTGCTTTCTGAGATACGGCAACCTCAACTGCATTATCATCAGCAAGAAGTTTGCTGAAGGCTGCCATCTCCTAGGCTCCACAATCAATGTCTTCCTACTTAGTCTTTGTTCTCCATATCACATGAGGTTTGCGCAAATTTAGATAGTTGTTAAGCCTTAATTTAATAACTATACATGTGTATATTGATTATTATAGCAATATTTGATGATATGAGCCTCTCTAAGTCCCCTTCTAAGGGGACCAGAATAAGCTTTTCTGTTCCTGGTTCCTGGACTGGGACATCATTCTGCTTTGTGATTCTGTGATTATTTTGCTTTTTTATTGTATTTGCCTTCTAATTCAAAATAAGACATATTAAGTCTGGTTTTGTGGCAAATACCAGACAGAAAACCTTGTCTATAAGAAAAGAGGGAAAATTATTTGGACAATTAAAGGACAATTTTGAACTGCAAAACCTCATCCACAGTTTTAACACACACTTTGAAGGAAAGAAAGAAATTAAAGACATGGAAGAAAGTGGAAAATTGGGGGCATAAAGTAAGATGGGTTTAACAAAGGTTGAACTTTCCAGAATAATAGATTTTCAAACGAGACGAATGAACCCGTTTTTGTATATCTGGACTTCATTAAAGTTCTTTCTACAGTGTCATATGGGAAAAGACTATGCTGTAGAAAATGGGAATTGAATTCAACAATTGTAAGATGGTAAAAAACTAACTACAGGGAAGGATGTGCTGACAGCAAAACAATTGGTCTGGGGGGAGGTTGTCTTGGAGTTCTTCAAGAAACTATATATTTTCGTTCATGCCTCTGGCTTAAAAAGCAATGTCAGAAGGATGGACTTATTAATCAAGAGGACAGCTAGAGTGTCAGAGAGTGGGGTACTTAAAACATATGCGTTGTGCACCAGCTGCGATATACATATATCAGTAGATAATGTGTGGCTTGGCATGCCACTAGAAGCTGCCAGTGACTGTAACGGTAGGTCCACTGGATACCCACCACTACTACTGAAGCTGCTGGCACTTTTTGGTGGTGGGGGACAGGGGGAAGGCAACTCCTAAGTTCTCCGTCTGGACGTTGAGAAGAACCAATTGGCCTTGAGGCATGGAGCTCAGGAAGTCAGTTAGCATTCGGCAGTGCCAAGGCCGGGCAGTTAGAAATCCCCAAGATTTTTTGTCATAGCCTGGGATTTCGTTAGTATGATGAGGAGCAGAAAAAAGAATGAGTCAATAGGTAACAGGAGGAGCAAGAACAACACCTATGATGTCACTGTGAAAGAAAAACTGTGGTCCTGATATATATGGAAGATCTTAAAGGTCCCTTCCAACCTAGACAATTCTATGACTCTAGGAGGCAAATATTTTTCCCTATCCAGCAGAAATACAGATTTCATCATAGAGCACTTTTATGAAACTACCTCTGTAATATCATACAGTCACAGTCACGCATGAAAATGCATACTGGAAGAGGTGTGGATTGCTGGGCTGGATGAGGCTAAGGCAATTTGACATCTACACCCTGCAATGAGGAGGTTGAAACCAGATTTAAATGCTATCTGTACAAAACAGCAGGGAACATTAAATGCAAATACTGATAAAAGTTACTTAAACTGCAAGACAAGATCAGCATAGAGGCAAAACGTATAAAATAATCATGAATGCATCTAAGCTGTAGATTAGAAGTATTTTTCTAAAAAATAGAGAAACTGTATTCTGACTCTAACCTCAAAACCATAATAATTCGCAAGATCCACTCAGTGACTCAGAAAGCCCATTCTAGTCCAGTACTTTTGTATTCTTCTTAATAAATAGGCATCCTAGCTTTCTGTGCACTGAGAAAAAGATAAGTAAACCCATTATGTTATAAAGTTGGCAAATTAGATCGAGTAAGCTGCCAAACTGAGGCCTACCTCAGGCCAAATTAATATGGACAGAATTGATTTTTTCTTATGCGGTACAGTATGTGTAAGGGAGACATGTAATCTATAAAGCTGGTTTTCTGCGCTTCTTGCCAAGAATTTTTCTTGACTTAAGACATTCAGGCTTGACTATGTAATCACTAATCTTTCAAAGTGACTAACTTCAGTCAGAATTAGATGCATGCTAGGTCAGCCACCTGAATTAATTTTAAAAAAATCCACAGGACACCAATTCAACGTGATCAAGACTCTCTCTGTGAAGCCCCAGTGCTAGGCTGTGCTAGGAGGAATTTTCCACTTTTTCATTTCAGTTTGAATAAACAAATTTAAAATGCATTTCTATAGTGTCCACATGGTAATAAATAACAATTTGCAAAGAGAAAAATCATGAAGCAATTGAATTCCACAGCACTTTAGATGAAGCCACATGATTTCATGCTGTATTCTGAACTAAAATTTGTGTTAAAGGACAATTGTATCCAGAAGTTAAAATGTGGAAAAAGTTAAGTGTTTTGTAATAGGGGATTATTCCCGGAAACAGTTATCCTACTTTGGTGTCCTATTCATTTAAACAACTTCACTCCTCTTTCTTTTCTATTTGTTTATTTATAGATCATTCATTTATTAATATTCTTTTCCACCAACCCAAAAAGCATCTTCCCTATAGAGTCAGAGGAGTATACAATGCAAGAATAGGACAGACTGAAGATGGCAAAGTATATGTTTTCCAAGAATAAAAGTTCATTTGTTGCAAATGTTTTCCTACCCAGCAAAGGCCAAAAGGAATTACTAGCAAGCTCCTTAGGAGGCCCCACTCCTACAAATAAACACATGGGCTGAAAATGAACCCGTATACAAGGGTTCATCTGAGAACTTGGAAAGTGCTGCCATGTTATGTGCACGCACTGGCATCCAACAAGAGATGACAACTAGCGGAGGGCAACGTACCTTACTGCTTTTGTAGTGCTTAAGGAGCACATGGCACCATACTTCATTGCTTACATAGCATTTGTGACAGCAAAGTCTGCAGCAGGGAAAACAGCTACTACCACAGAGGCAAAGATGGTGAATGCCTGTGGGAAATTCAGATAAGAATAGAGAGGGACCAACTGTTGCAGCCTTTCAATACTTAAAGGGGCTTATACGAAAGACAGAGAAGGACCTTTTACCAGGGCCTGTAATGATAGGACAAGGGATAATGGTTTTAAACTAAAAGAGGGTAGATTTAGATTAGGTATTTGGAAGAAAATCTTTTCTATAAGGGTGGTGAGACCCTGGAACAGGTTGCCCAGAGAAGATGTGGATGCCCCAACCTATTCAAGGCCAGGCTGGATGGGGCTTTGAGCAACATGATCAAGTGAACAATGTTCCTGCCCACAGCAGGGGGGGTTGGACTAGGTGGTCTTTAAACGTCCCTTCTGACCCAAACCATTCTATGATTTTATGATTCTGTAAGTGTTTAACTGAAACATTCAGGTTTCAAAACTAAGAAGTTGCGTACATTTCCATAGATTATATCAGAAAATTGAATTTCTACTACTAAAAAGTAAAGGATGCTTTATGACTCTACAAGCTTATGAAGATTAACCCAGAAAGTGAAACTTACTGTAAGCTGTTTTCATGTCTTTCTTTGATTTTTACAGTTAGAGAGTTTTTTTTCACTTTTTCCTAAATCTAAACGGAAAAAATATTTCAGCAGGATACTACTAGTTTAACTGCTATTTCATTCTCTAGATCTTTCCTTTTGAATAAAGAGTTCTAGTTTTGCCATGTAAAAGGATACTAACGTTATCCTAGTGAAACTGCCCATCAGAAAACATGAAGATCTTGTACTCTCCACAAAGAGTTAATACAACCTATTAACACTATAAATTAGAGTTGCAGGTGAGAACAATTCTCTAGAAAGAATTGCTTTCTGAGGACTCTGCCAAGAAGCCCTGAGAAAAGGCACAGTAAAGTTTACCTTTACTTTTTCCCATGGGTGTTTTGGTTGTAAAGTAAAACCCAGTGCTTGCAGAAGTGGCTTGTTTGAACTAGATACAGATAAGTCACCTTCATTCATAGCAAGGAGCAAAATCTACTGGCTTAGAGACTGTTACAGAGAGCTAATCAAAGTCACCGAGACCTATGCTCAAATCCGTACTTGAGATTCCCCTCAGTTTGAAGGGTTTCAGATACATTTTGCCAACTAAGGCTTAAACAAAAGACACCAGGGTCAAAAGGCCCATAGCTTTAATCCTCTTTGAGCCTCTGACCCATTGCATGATTTTGGGCCCAACTTTTAACTTTCTTACACCTCGGTCAGCTCAGCTGGAAAACTAGGTAGGAAAATGGCTTCACTGAAAACCAGATGCTCCATCTAAGCCAAATTCCACTGAAAAATAAGGGAACATACGCTTTCTTTAAAGCAATCACTGCAGTCAATAAAATGTGCTGTGGGGGAATGCAAATATAGTCTCTCGCAGAATATAAATCATAGATTATGATTTGTTAAAAAAAAGAAACAACACAAACAGGACACATACAAAAATATTAGGTTCCACAGAACAAAGTCAGCACTTAAGTCTGGATTCTGCATATGTACATACGTATATATAGCTTTACGCACATGAGGTAATTGAATTCAGTGGGATTAACTGTATGCAAAAATAAAAGAAAGGCTTGATACATATGTTTCCATAAAGTGTGAAAGCAGGGTGTTTTCCGTGCACTGTAAATTTACTATTAGATTTATTCTATCTTTCCTAGCTGACAGATTCACCAAGCAATGAAGGACCAATAGCACGAAAGTAAACTGCATCACACCTATCTATAATGTTCAGAGCACAAGCTGATATATCAAATACAGTGCTAATGTTCCTATGCACATCATTCTTCCCACTAGTTTAAAGCACTCGGCTTAGTTTACTTTTTTTCTGCTTATTTCATCTCCACATAGGCTTGTGCATCCTTGGCACAGAGACCATTTTCACACACGTCAAGGAAGTCTCTGAGGTATCAAATAAACAGACTCTTCTTAGTGTAGTCTATATTTTACCCAGGTCCACAGAAAAAGCAAAGCCAAATAAAGATTATGTTTTAAGGGAGTCCATAAGTCTGGGGAAATTCTATTTACTTTGTTTAAACTTTTCTCCCCCCTCAAAAAAAGATGGCAAATCAAGGCAAGATGCTACTTTTTAATCATCACAGGGTATGGAAACAGTGAAACAAGAAACAGTAACCATTTTTAATTTTGTAGGGTTTTTTCTATTTTGTTAGGAAGTGTCTGCAGGAAACAACCCAGTGAGCACTAGAAATTGCAAGTTCATTCTGCAAGACTTAAACCTCCCCTCAAGTCTTGCATTTCTCAGCTAATATTTCAGCACTGGCCTCATTACCAGTCTTTACTTCCATTAAAGCCTAAAGACTGTTTACACGTTTCACAAAAAAAAAAAAAAAGAAAGACTCAGTGGGATGTATTCACAAGTAACACAGGACTCCAGTCTTCAGCGCTTTAGTTCTTAACTCCAGCAAGGCCCCTGAAGAACCAATACAACAAAAACAGGAATATCACAGTATTGTCCATCCATACCCTATCTAATATCTGTGGTGAATTAAGACTAAAAAGTGGAAAAATGTGATTTGCTTTACATACGTAGGAATACACCCTCTTCCTTTGCATAATAATGTGATTTCCCCTATGTCATCCATAGAGCTTCCTGTTACCAGTGCTTGAAAGGAAAGTCGCTAAATTTTAATGCTGTGGGACTTCCTTTACACAGCTGCATGTGCAAATTGGTAAAAAGTATTCTAAATAATAGAATCAGTGGGGCACAGAAATAAGCGTGATATGCTGGGAAGAGTCCGCACAGCTTTTGTAGAAGGAAGTGACATCACTATGCTGACGGAGCTCCCGGAAGGACTCAGCAAGTGTGGACCAGGGGAGATCAAATGGATCTGGTCATTTTGGATTTCCAAAAAGTCTGTCAACAAAGGCTCTTAAAAAAATTGAGTATCTGGACTGGGTAAGTTAAGAAAAGACATACTCCCATGGAGAAGTAACAGATTCAATGGCAGGAAGAGCAAGGTCGGAATAAACTACTAGTTTTGCAGTGTCCTTGCAGAGGCTCTGTCTATGCTGTTCAGCACATTCACCAGCATATTCACACCCCTGCAAAAGGGGATGAGACTACTGCAGTTTCAACGATATTCAGAGTGAAGATAAGGCTGACGGTGAGGAGCTGCACAAGGGTTTCCTAAATCTGGCTGTGTGACAGAACGGTAAATGTAATTCAGTGTAAACAAATGCACGTGGGCAAAACAAATCCTAACTTGACCTTTTCTATTGCCACTTAGGGACAAGATTTTAGGATCATACTAGATAATTCCATTCACCTGATTGCCCCATAGTCATCAAAAAAGCAAATCAAACGCCATGATTTTTTAGGTAAGAAGTAGACATCAAAGCAAAACATATTGTTATACAATTGCATGAGTCTATTTGCACCTACATGTTGAATAGTGAACATGGTTTTCATCCCACCATCACAAACAAGACACAACCAAACTAGAAAAGGCCCACAAAAAACCAGTAATGATGACAAAAAGCGTGAAGCAATGTCTGTACAAAAAATGATTTAAAAGACTACAACTGTTCATCTCAAAAAAAAACCCCAAATGATGAAATTACAAGTGGAAAGAAGGGTATGAGCAAAGACTTCATTATATCCAATAATACAGGAAATAAGGGCATCGAAAGAAGTTATCATGTGGTAGCTTCAAAGCAGAGAAAGGGAGGTTATATTTTAAAGCATCATATGCTTAAACTGGGGAATCGTTGTAGGACAGTATTGTGGATGTCAAAGTTTACATTGTTAAAAGACATAATTAGACCAATTCATGGAAGAAAAATCTTTCATGAGTTGTCAGATGTCAAGACACCCACCGCTGGCTCAGGAAATCCCTGAATTACATCTCCCTGAAACTTGAACAGTGCACCAGGGAAGTATCATTACAAGCTGTTTGGTGGGTAGCTGCGAGCACTGAAGTCAGACCGTTGAGCTATGTGTACACAAGGAACAGCTGTACGGCTCCTGCTTATGGTGTCCCACGGGTCTGCTTCAACAGTCAATCCATAAACATCGGATTGCAACATTCCCCAGTATAGGTAAAAATGACATCAAGGCATAGAGAGGTTTGGGACCCTGTTCTGTCACCAGCCAGGCTGGAATTTGCAATGCCAACATCTTATTCAGTGGGAACGGCAAGGTTTTTTTGCTGCCTTTGGTAGGGCACAGCTCTCCCACCTTTGACTATTTGTTTCATTGTTCTGTGCATCTCTCCACAGACTTTTTTCCGCAAGACCTTGCTGACAGGAACAAAAATGTATTCATTTTGCTGACACTTCCCAAGGGAAAGCAAGTCCTAAACAAAATCATTTTCAGCAGCTTTCTGTGTAAAGGGGCGATAAGATGGCTCCCCGGAGAATGTGTGCGTGTGTCCCCTCAGTAGCTGCCTTCCCTCCTGCTGAGCACAACTTGTTGGAATTGCACACACAACCCCAATGATTGTTTTTACTCCACCCACATGCTGCCAGGAGGTTTTTCAGACTTTCAACATGCTGTTTCCAGGGCGACCATTGATCTCAGATTTCAAATATTTCCAGAGCTGCGTATCCTCTTTCTATTCTCTCCTCCTTTTGGAAAAAGACATTTGCGATCCCAATTTTGCTGTAAGGAGACTCCATACTACACACACCGGTGGGGCTCTAACAAGCCTATTACCTACTGCCTGGGGGGTTCCTCTTGGTCTCGTGTCTTATACAGTACATATGCACCAGGGAGCTATAAAACACTACCAGTCCAATGTGCCTTGAGGTAACTGAGTCCTCGATGTTTCATTTTCTCTTGTCCTCAAAAAACCTTACAAATAAGGGGTTAGGTCTCATTCAGGGGTATCTAGGTTTCGTGGGGAAGGTCCTTCCAGTATAAGGGGATGTATACTGTTATTAAACCTCTTTCTGCTGCTTCCCACACCATTGCTGTTCAGGAATGTTAAAGAGACTGCAAAGAACAGTCTGCAAGGGAAAACCTAAATTCATTGGACATGCACTTGAAAGGCAAGAGACAAGGACCCAGCAAGGTTTCCAGGGGCTCCAGAGGAGAGAAAGGAAGCAAGCAGGACAAATGGACACAATCATACCACGTGCAGAGATGTTCACACATGCTCCGCTGCTTCTCCGGTTGGGGAGCCTACAGCTCAGGCACAGTATTTCCAGGAAGAGCAAGCCTGCGGTGAACCAGTGCTTTGACCTCCTGCCAGGTAGCCCAGTGGCTGCGCAGCCTCCAGCTCCTGCTCCCCACCAAGAATGGGGCAGGATCAGCTGTTTGAGCAACCTGTGCCTGGCAAACAGGGGCAAAGTCCAGTCCCAAATGGGGGGTTCCTTTATGAGACCAGTAAACACAAATCCCCATAGCTCATCTAGCCTGGAAAGTCAGCATCCTCAAAAGATCCACCTCAACCACATAGTTAAGGACACAAACTCAAGAAGTCCTGCTCATGCAAAATACCTTGCTGAATCCCACCCTAAACACTCTGGAGAGAAGAGACAAAAAGCAGCCTTCTTCATGAGTCCCTTTTGAACTAGCTGCATTATTTCTGGACTGTACATTAAAACAGATGTCTCATTGATTTCCCAGTCACAAAGAAATCATTCTTTTCATGTCTTGTGACAGATGTTTCTTCAGACGAACAGCTTCCACTTCAAACAGGATCTTTACCTCATGCAATAACTTGTCCCAAACTGATTTAAAAATATCTATTAGCAAACCAAAGCCAGCCTCATTGTGTTTCTTAAGCAAAGGGTGAGGAGAAATGGTCTCTTTACGACACTGTGCAAAACGTCACTGTCATTTGGCATTTTTGTCCCATATGGCCCTGATAACTATGGAATATAGCAGGTGCCTAATTAAGGAGCATTTACTTATCTTTTTTTTTTTAATCTCATTATCAGCCCTGAAAGAGTGAGCCCCAGACACGTCCATGTTTCATTTCAATCAGCTCTCCTTCATTAACAGGGGGAAGTTTAGCGCACTTTCTCAAACAACTTTTGTAGGCTTTGCTTATTTTCTAATCCTTGGAAAAACTTTAAAGGGGGG